>VVHJ01033462.1:14896-33536 GCA_015107715.1 Tylochromis polylepis | reverse complement strand
GGGCGCGACCAAATTTCAACGTTCGGGAGGAAGAGACGCAGATGGACACATTTCACATTTGATTTCCAGGAAACTAAAATAAGAAGAAATGTGTGGAGCAACTCACAGATAAGTAACTTTTGCACTTTATATTGTAGTTAACGATCAAATTACTTAATGTACTATAATTTTATGACTAAACGAATTTAGATGCCTAAATTAAGACTAAAACTAAATCAAAATTTGCTGTAAAGATGAACACTGGTTCCAAGACAAGTGGGCTATTGTAAAATGGATTTGGAGGTGCATGTGTGAGTGAATGTTGGTCTGGCTCTTTTTTTAAATACTCCATCATTCTGATGTAGTTCCAATTTATTTTTTACATGAATGCTCTGGTAAAGCTGCTTCACACCTGCTAGGAACCCACCATCTCAAAGCTTCGCCTCATTGTTAACATATGCAGAAAAACTACTAAAAAGCCAAACTGTGGCAATACAATAGCCAAACAATGTGAAAAACACACTTCAGCCAATTCGTCCGTCTTTCACGCTTTACAAGAACATTCCATATGCATGCAGCGGGATTATTCAGTACTATATTTGGTATTTAATAATAAAAAAAATGCAGACATCTCAAGTCTGATCAGTTTGATCGAATTTGTGTGTGCAGTTATATCATCGAAGCATTGCACTTTAATCCTCTCACCTTTCAACTGAAGAATGGACTGGTTCTTATACAGTGCTTTTCTACCTGAGTAATAAAACATGTCTCAATCACACACATTTACATAAGCACCCTTTTCTGTGTCTAAGTGCTTTCTATCTAAAATTCACACTCTGATGAATATTGTCTTCTCATTTTTAGTTATAATGGGCACATCGATGGCTGTGGCTTCCACAGCCATCGATGTGCCCATTTGACAGTTTGCTAGCTTACAAGCTGTTAACCTCTAGAACTTGACAAGTATTAAAAGAAGTTTCAACTGTCGCAGAAAATTGCTGTTACTCACTAAAGAATGGCACGTAAAAAACAAAACAAAAAAAATTTGTTCATCCCTCAAGCCTGTTCTGTTATTGTCTATTGAGTGACTGTTTACTGTGCTTGAACATCTTACTCTCTCTGAGAATAAAGGCCTGTTTGTTTAGTTGACAGGAACACGGTAAAAGAGGCCCAACCCTTCATTAAGGTATGACAGCATGATTTAAAGCTTCAATTATAAACACACAGACAAAGACAGCACCCAACACACAACACAGGTACTGATATGTTAAAAAAAAATTTAAAAAAAAATCATGCTGTACAATAAGACTTTCAGTACTTCAACAAGAGAGTAAAACAATTATACTCATATAGATTAACATCTAATGTTGTAACTTCTCGCCCACTTATCACATCTGCCCTAATTTCAAACCCTGCCTCTCCTCTTCTTGTTTTTGTTCCACGATCCACGGTGTGATTCAAACATGTGAGATCATAGCTCATTACAGCAGGCTTTTGTAAATACATTGCAATCCTCAAATTGCCCAACAGACACATATTTGCACACGGGGAACCATAGAGAACACCCAAACACATTCTTAGACAAAACTAATAAAGGGACCAGTGTTTTTTGGAACAATTATAGATTATAACACTCTTAAGAAAGGAATTTACATGTTATGATACAGCAATTATGCTGCCATTTTTTTCTTTTTTTCCCTTTTTCTTTCCTTTTCTTTTCTTTATTTTTTAAGGAGGGCCTGCCTTTTATCCCTATCCTTGAAACGTCAGCTTCTGTACAGTCTGCAGTGGCACAGATTACAAATGCAGGACATGCTGGGAAGAGAAACTCCAAACACACGGCAGAATTACACAAACATGCAATTAGCAGAGGAAGTGTGTGTGTTTGTGTGTGTGTGTGTGCGTGTGTTGTATCTATTAGGGTGTGATTATGCAGCACAGAGTGGGCAGCAGCAGTCAGGACTTGTGTTCACAGATTAGCAACAATGTTTACTGTGAGTAATGAGCTTATGTCACTTATGGAAGGATTGAGCGAGCTGCATCTTCTCACTGTGTGTCACAGCCAGTGTGGGTGTTTGGGGATAGAGTGTAATTAAGAGGCTGCACAGATGACAGAAGGAGATATTAAGACTAATTTTCATAATGAAAAAATAATAAAGTCTAGCTGCTGTTTGACAGCTGCTTTTGAAACAAACAAGCTGAAACAGACTTTTTTCCCTTTGCTAAGCCTTACTGCTTCGAGTCAGTGAGTCTGCTCATTGAAATCCCTTTGTACACACACTATAATTCTACCACTATGTATGCACACTAGAGAAAGATACCAATAAAACCAAATCTCTCTGTCAACTGAGTTGTGTCTCTCTGTGCTCTTTGTGTAAACTCAAGTTGTTATACTAGTTTCACACATGTTTTGGTTTTTTGGTTTTTTAATCACAGACACTGTGATGCAGCAATGCAAACTTAAACCAACACCTATTTGCATAGCAAACAGCTCCATGTGATTCAAGTCTACCTTATCTGCAACATAAACTGGAAATCTGTTATTTCTGGGTACAGCGCCCTCGATATTATTGCTGCACCTGGAGCATGAAAACCCCAGAAGAAGCCACAAAGTCAACACTCAAACCAAATCCTGACAAAGCACAGCAGAGATATAAAAAAAGAAACTCATAACGATTATTGCAAATGTGCTGACATTTATGCAAATGTGAACCAAATAATCTGTTTTCAGGTGGAAAAAGGGTCTATAATGGCCTCCTTGTATCAAGTTTGTTTTATGTATTATTTTTGTTGTATGCAATTTGATTCAGTGAAAAAAGTGCAAAGTGTACAAAGAATACCCCCAACAGTGCAGGACCAAATAAAAGTTTATTAAAAGTATATTAAAAAATTAATATACTGATGATTCTGAGTGGTGTCAATAATTACAGGCAAAAAAATATTATTTACTTTATGTTGGTGGTGTGATGTTTTGTGTATTGTTTGCTTTGGCCTTTCTTTTCAGACCTGCCTTGTTAGCACTGTAGAAGTTCAAATTTAGCCATCCACCTCCTTTAGGTTAAATATAACCATATTTTGAGAATAAAGGCATCTTATATGAAAAGAGAATGCCTTGGAGGTTCTCAATATTTTATCTTCCTGGTATAGTAACTTTTTCAGTTTTTTGTACAAATGTGCATTAGTTTAAGAGAAGGAGTGTTTTCACTGAGGCTACTGTAGTTACCAACTTAACTAGCTCTCTATGACTGCACTGTAAAAGAGTCTTCACAATTTTTTTTCCAGCAAACATACAATAACTTGTGCATTAGCTGAAATATTAAAAAAGAAGAAAAAAAATTGGTTTATTTCTTTAGCTGTTCCATTTTAAAAATCTGCTGACTCTGACGAACTGATCGTTTACTTAACTAATCAAATAAAGACTTTATTATACAGGAGAATACACTTCAGGCACTCTAGACAGAGCAAACAGACAAAACAAGACTTGTTGGTTCAAACCTACCCTTTCTATATGAGTAAATATTTAGATTTGCATTAAGATATTTATAGCTGTAATAACAAGCTACATACCACAAACTCTAAGCCTCTAATTGTAGGCTGGGTCTAATTATCAGGGGGGAAAAAATAGCTTTTCGTGCAGCAATAAATCCTCACAAAAGCAGATTACCTGGAATTAGATGAGCACTCTTCTCAGGTATGACTTCTTTGTTCACTGCTACAAACAACCAGCACAGCTTCAGATAAATCATTACAGAATATCCAGTATGAAGCTATGAAGCTTACTGCCATTACTGCTGAATGTGTCCCTGGAGGACATAGCAACAGCAACAGGAAGATTGATGAGTTTAATAAATATTTAGTGTAATCCCTGGTTACCATCTTTTCTCCTCGGACATCTTCTCTTACCAACTACACCAAACTAATTAAACAAACGAGCCCTGCTTTGTGCGTTCATTGTGGTAATTGTATCGTATCGTAACAACAAACATGCTATGGGCTATTGTCAATCACTCATCAAAGAACTAAAAATGGAAGGAAAGAATGTTAGAGGAGGAAAGGATCCAGGCATGATGGAGCTGTTCAGGAAAACAGTATTACAGCTTTAATCCGGCAGTTATGTAAAATACCATTTCTCCATCGTCAATGTTGTACCTGGTTTGAGCCCTTTCCTGTCTTTTGTTTTTCTCACTTGATGTCTTTTTTCCCCCCCTTGATTCATCTGAATGAAAATTGGACACCAACAAACCCAGAGAAACCTAAACTTGCTATCTAATTTGCTTACCTGCAAAAGACCTGTAATGACCCATACTAACCTGCAGGGGGCAATGTTCTATGACAGCTTTGAGTGAAATTAAAACTTAAAACTAAGTTACAACCTTTTTATATGCATGCATTTAGTGAATTGTGGATCCAGGAAGATTGTTCATCATTATTTTGTGGCTATAATGACCATATTCTTTATGGTTTAGTCTCTCTCCTAGTCAATTTTTAAAAATTCCCCAAATAAAAATAATACCTAATGACCAAACATCAGCATTAATTACCAGTTAGGCTATTTTTTTCTTTTCAACCATTCTTTGTTTCTCAATTCTTCAGAAACTAGATTAATCTTAAGTATAAAGTCTTTTTATTCAATTTATTTATTGTAATAAATTAAAATGAAGGTTTTTATGGAATTATCAGTATTAGATCAATCAACTTATCAATTACTGTAGAAATTGGCATGAAAATACCAAAAATAACCTCAGTATTTTTCAACAGCGTGTTTTGTCTTACGAATCTAAAATCCCAAAATATTTAGTTTAATTTTTAACTGACAAATGATCCAAATGATTACAGAATACGGGACAAAACTGAGGTTGGGTAAGCTTAGTTTTATTCACTTTCGTCGTGTCAAACTAAAAATAAACTGGATTACTGGTTATACATTTGGGAGTATTTATAAAGTGGTACTGATCAGCGAGAACCATTTTTTTCACATTGACTTCATTAACAAATTATCAACAGTGATGTAAATTAAAGTCTAGCTTAGAAAATTGTGACTTTTTAAAATTTTCCACTGAATTAATAAATTAATGGATCATTTTTGTTATTTTTTTTGTTCCCATTGTGTAGTTATGATTTTTTGTTAGATACATTAAAAAAAATAAAAATGTAATGTGAAAAATTACTTTTGAGCTTACATTGGATACAGAAGCCCATTGGTGCAAACTGTGTCTTACTTCTGCACACCTTCTGTTTATCTGCTACAACTCTGACACAAACTATCAGGGGAATCGTCCACAGCGGCTCACTACTGCCATCTATAAATCAGAAGAGAAACTACATCTCCAGAGTTTGGCTTCTGTTTGTCGAATGAACTGCACAGTTGATGTGAAATATTTGGGCTTTGATTTAAGATACAGACTTAGATGAAATCATATTTAGCTTTATGATACTATTTATTGACTGAGTGTATTTTCTTTACTTCTTAACTTAGCTCAAAAAGCTGCCCCCTCCTTCCCCCCCTTTCCTGCTCGCTCCTTCCTTCTATCTTTTCCCAAAATGCATGTTTCCATATGTTACAACTGTGCTGGAAAACAGAAAAAAAAGAAAAAAAAAGGCCTGAGTCATGAGTGGAGCAACAAATCTGACCCACAAGGAACAACCACAAAACATTCCCTGACTCTGAACGAGGAAAGTGCAGACTTGTTTCTCTTGGCACAGAAGCATCTATTCTTGAGCTAAAGTTCACTTTTCAAAACCATCTAGGCCAGGCAGCCTGTCTTGCATGAAGGCCTAACCTTTCAAAACAGGAATCGGTCTGTTCAGGGAGCTATTCTGACCGCTGACTACCAGGCCACCAACGCAACGTGGTCCTGCTTTTCCTCATTCAACAGGTGGCAGGCATGAGAAAATATGGGCACGGAGATTACACTCCATCTCCATTTGGCCAAAACTGCCAGTATTCTGATCCTGAAAAGCAATTTTAAAACAATGGAAAGCACGGCACCTTAAATACTCGCAAACCGCACACACACAGCTAATGACTCCTTTGAGACAGAAAACACACACTTCAGTGGGGAATGCGCTAATTTGGTTCCAGGCGAGCCTTGATCCCAGTGAGATACACACACCACTGCAAGCGTGCCACTGAGGGCTGATTGGACGGTGTTAATGTAAACACCAATCAGAGACTGAGTAAACCTAGCCAGTGGGCTATTACCAAGGCGAGACCGCTCATCATTCACAGAGTGTACGAAATGATAGTCACTGTCCTGTGAATGACTGTTTTCTCCTATGCTTTGTCTGGACTCAGGACATTATACAAATGCAGAACGTGTGTTTCACACTCATGGAAAAAAAAAGCCTATAAACGAGCAGCAAATTCTGTAATATAAAGGGTTGTAAAGTGGACTAATCACGAGTTTACTTATTCTCTCTTGTGTTACAGCAGTCAGTCCTCATATTAAACATGTCAACAGGGTTTCAGAGAATTAGATCTCGGTATGTAGAAGTGCAGTGTACAAGAGTCTAAAGTTCAGGCTTCATTATGCTCCAAATGCTGGGTGACAGACAAAGGTTTTGCATGATATGAATGGATACACTGCTCTGTCTGTAAGCACAGAAGCTCCACCCATCTGCTTTAAAATCTCCTTCTTTCTGAGGGGCAGCCAATCAGAAGAAAGTCGGTTTAAAGCCAATGTGTTTCAATCAGATGATTAACTGAGCTGTACCAATACAAAAAAAAAAAGAAATGGATTATTTTGAACTGTTATAATGCAACAATATTTTAGTTGCTTCCCAAAATAAAAATATGGTCTGGAAATTTATCATATTAGGTGCCCTTAAAATATATATTTTGCCTTAGAAGCAGTAAAAATGACTGTCATGTTTCTCCAAAAAGCCAATTTATCCTGAACGTAAACGGACTGTTTTACCTTTTTGCAACACTGCAATGTAGAGGTTAGTTATTGGGTATTATTTGCTCAGTTGTATAAATTCTAGTCTATCCTCACTGTTCGACCAAATTGTTCTTAAAGAACAGTTGTGTTTTGAAATTAGCTATTGGGTAATAATAATAGGAAGAATAAGAATACGAGGAACAAGTACAAAAAGAAGACCATTTTAAATTTAATACCCTAAGAAGAAGTATTAACATTGGGTACAGCAATTCTAACTTTTCATAACAGCATGAGAATATTTTCTTGTTTATAAGCAGTTTAGTCGCCATAAGAAGCAGCAAAGTCTTGGAATTTGCCGTTCCTTCCAGTAAAAAAAAAAAAGTTTCTCAAAAAGATTAGCCTCTAATGAATTTTAAGCCTCATGACAATGCATTGTTGACAATCTAATAGGTTTTTAAAGAGAGTTTTATTATCCTCAGATGAATAATTTCAACCCCAAAAGGAGCACGATTGCTTCAGTTCATCTAAAATACAAAACTCACCAAATTTGGAAACGAAGGGCTTTCACTGCAAAGCTAGGTTAGGCTTTTTTGGAGCAGAATTGGCACGTGAGGATAACATAGATCCCCAACAGTCAAGAGGGCCAGTAATGCAGGAAATTGTAGCTCCAAACAATGTAACATCCACTACCCACAAATGCTGCTGGATGATACACAAGGAGTCAAAACAACCGCATCACATTACTTATGAGTTAAACAAATTGCATAACAAGCCCACAGACTGTAGTAAGTAGTGGTATTACTGCCTGAGAGTAAACTGCTGGCAGGCTGCACAATAGCCACTTTAGGCCTATAAACGCATCAACACACCGAACAAACAGTGCAGAGCTTTGTGGGGAAACAGGCGTGTTAAATCCTGTGTGTGTCTCTGGCGTGGGAGGCTCTGCAAACCCGGATGGGGGAGAGACTAAAGGGTAATGGAGAGATAGAGTGAGCTGTAAGAAGATAATGGGATGATGGTAATTCTTTCTGAGGAGGAATTCAGATATGGATAATAAAGGATATACAAGGAGGAAGTTTGTCTCCAGAGTGCAACCTGCACTTCTGTCTTCAAAAGTAGTGGAAACCTTCTGCTTCACTTTATACACTCATTCACCTCCCAAAACTCTTTCCATCTTCTCTTTATCCCCCATTCTTCCCATCATATCATTTTCCCCTGTCCTGAGTGAGGTGTGTTAATAATTCAGCCCATTTCCCTGTGCGTCTGCTGTGACAGCTGCAGGTGGGAAACCTCGCACAGAGAGCAGTGTTAAGGGCTTTTGTTCATGCCCTTCCTGTGAAGCGCTTCAGTGGGAGAACACAATGGGATCATACTGAACTACTCAGATGCAGAACAGATTAGTGTGAGCACTTCTCTATTTAAGTTCGCTGTTAATGCATATTTCACGAGTGCGTTTCCGTACTACAAATGTTTCAGTACTTATTGTAACAAAGATGAATTATTCATCAACCATGGCTACCGTTTTTTTTTTTTTAAATGTACATATTCCCATTAATTGATAAGAACAAAGATCTCAAACTCATCAAGATGTTTATAGCTCAGTATACAATACAAAAAACAAAAACAAAACAGTACACTTTCCAGTTTGATGCTCTTCACTCAAAGTGTTGGCTTTGACCAGTCCAACCTATATTCATCTTTGAAGTTTGATGAAATTAGCTGAACTACTACATGATCACTACAACATATAACAAAGCCATGTATACTATTACTGTGAAAATATGCTTTATTTGTCAACCTTTAAAATGGTAAATGCGTGGCTGTGAAATAGTGCCAAAAATGTGCCATCCCCCCTTAAGGGTGGCCCCAAGGGTGTCAACAATCATAGACCTTGAAGTTATAATGTCCAACCTTACAGCAGCAATGTCTATCCCATCCATTTAAACTGTACTAAGGTTTAAGAATATGTATAATTAAAAGGTTTTGATGCTTTGAGTGGCAGGTACTAAAAGAATCAGTTGTTCAATTTTTCTGGTATCTACATCCTGTTTGAACACACTGGACAGCAGCCTGTCCAAGGTGTATTCCATCGCCTGTCAAATTCTAACAACCCTTGATCCTAGTTGGATAAATAATAAGAAAACAGATGGAGTGATGTTTGCTTCTCTTTGGCTACTCTGGCTTCCTCCCACAGTTCAAAGACATGCATGTTAAGTTAGCTGGTGATTCTAAATTGGCCGTAGGTGTGAATGTAAGTGTGAAAGGCTGTCTGTGTTTGCGTTGGCCCTGGCTGTGAACCGTCCAGGATTTAGCCTGCCTCTTGACCCGTGACAGCTGGCATAGGTCATTGAGATTTGTGTCGACTTTGAGGTGTAAAGTAACAGCTATGAAAATCTGAAGCTGCTTACTACTAGCATTCTTCTAGAACTGTGGCAATCATGTCCCAGTCCTCCGTAATCCACAGTCCCATCCCGTCACTGTTCAATACTTCTATGGTGAGTACAAAGCAGGAAGCCATAGCATGGGTTCTAACACAGAAGCTAAATATAATGTGAATGGTGTGAGATGTCAAATGTGCTGTAGCCAAATAAAAAAATCAATCAAGTGTGGTTAACTTGTTTTTTGACACTTAGGTCGGTATCAGATAGCTCATTTTCTGGTGAGGACTATAGCTACCGTCACAGCCTCCTCAAATCCACCAGACTTTGCTAGGTGGGGAAAAACAAACAAACAAAAAAACCCGTAATTTTACCTGGTAGAACGCACATCCTATTGGCTTAGTGCTGTCTTGTTTAGTTAGTTTTTTTTGTTCCAGTTTGTGACTTTGGTGTTTTAACATGTCAGACCTGAGGAAAGCTAATATGTTAAAGCTTTAACATGACAGTTCACAAACCAATTGACACCACCATGGTTATGGTTGTGTTTTTTTCCCCCTGTTTTTTTTTTTGTTTTTTTGTTAAATGTACAGTCTGTTTAACATGCTAACTCTATAAATTCAACTTTTACACCAAGAATATTAACATAGTCACCAACTGTGTTATCATTTAAAAAAGACCCAAAGCTTTGTTGACAATATAGACTCTTGGGCCCTGAGGTTCATGACCATGATTCTGAATTTGATTATCGTGTTAATATTTAAAGTTGGCAAATACTGTGCAGAACTCACAATTTCCAGAAGGAACTGATGTATTCAGCTGTACTTGAGTGTAGCTAACCATCTCCAATTCCTTTTCAAATAGTGAGGTACTCTACTAATTGTACTCTTTGAGGATCAAAGTACAGCTTGAAGATGTTACTTGGCAATGCTCCATAACCAGAGGATATATTATTAGTGTGGGGTTGTGTAATAAACAATCCACCATGGGCTAACACTAAGAATATTGTTTTTACAAGCTGTTTTTACAAATTCTTTGGCCATCTTTCCTGCAGGCGGTGAAAACATACTTGAAATATTACTTTAGGAAAGAAGCCTAAGCACAAAGATCAAACTGATCAGTTAAGAGTCAAAGAAATGTCTAAGGTCCTTTCTGCTTTGTTTGCATGCTGATCTTTTGATATTGCAGCTGGCTGCCTTAGGCCCTCCAGTGCCGGTTGACTTTTCCCTGTGCACCTCCACCCCTGCAGCATTAGAAAATAGCCTCGACTCTGTTCTCACTGATGACTGTCTTCAGCGGAAACCAGCACCCACACATCCCATCTTAAACCCATACTAAAAATTAAGCTGCCTGGGTGAGTCTCATGAAGGGAGAAGGGCTAGTGGGAAGCAAGAGAGACACGCTGAGTGGTCATGGTATGAGAGATCTTTTCCTCTGTGGCAGGGCAGACTGGAAACTGCTCCACACCACTACTGCCAGTAATCTAGTAGATTCAGCTGTTGGGAGTGTGTAGCATGTGGTCGAGGAGGTGCCTGGGCTGGGTTTATTGGTGTGGAAACAAATAAACAGAGCAGACCCTCACCTCATTCAGAGACATGAATGTTCTGTTGCAGAAAATGTGTGTGGCATTAGGGTGATCTTCCATGTGGGAGATAGGACATGGGAGGACAGTCACAGCCTCTAACCGCAAAGGATGTGGATAGACAAATCATCATTCTCATTCTCCCCTTCTCTTCTTTTCCTTTGTGTCAGTCATTCATTCATGCCTCACTTACTTTGTACAAATACCAGAACGTCAGGAAACTGCTGTCTTGGCTAGTCAACAAATTTTTAATAATAAAATGAGACACAGTTACAGACCTACAAAAAATTTCCTCAGTTCCATGTGGCCTATTAGTCTGTTTTACTTTATCGTTGTTTCAGAACTAGAAGTAAGCTGAAATCAGCAAAAAAATGCCAAACAGCTGAAACATCTTTTGTTGACTGTTTGCAATTAAATGACAGCTAGAAAAAAAAAAAAGAGTAAATTTTGTACTTTAATTTTAGTGGCCAGACTTACAACTCCCAATGAATAATGCTACTCTCCTCTGGGTTGACCACTGTCTTTGCAACTATTTACTGACCACCACTTTATAAGGTAAACATTTGTGTTTTTGGTGAGCTTGTTTTGGTGTTCTTCTGCCCACAAGTGGCCAAAAGATGATTAAAGAAGCTTTAACTTCTAGTTTCATTATTTATTATTTCATTATTTACTTAAAAAAAATGAAACCATCATAGTGAAAACCAGAAAATCAAATATACTCATACACCCAAGAGATCTGCAGTCTGACTGGGCTCTTTCAGCTTTAATAAGAAATTCAAAGACCACATTCAAAATAAGTTGAACAGTGGGTGGATTTCATTTAAGAACTGCTATAAGTGAAACGTAATCTCCCACGCAATCACATGAGACATTGGTTATTGCCTGCTATCTATGATCTGACTAAGCTCTTGGCTCTATATCCCATCCTAAACCCTGATGATGAAGGAGGATCAGTCCTGCCGGGAGACTGTGTGTCAGATCCCAATGTGGAAGGGCAGAGGGGGATGGGGGGTGGGGGTGGGGGTGAGATCTCTTGGGATCACCGTGGAGCTCCGAGACAAAAGGGACATTGTGGCACAGACTGACCCATCCAAGAAAACATTACTTCCTGTCCCATCAGCTCCAGCAAATGAACAGCTCACTTCCCAGAACTGAGTCTCTTTTTAACATCATCTGCTGTAAACCGTTTCCAGCAGCAGTCACTCCTGACCATATGCAGATGCAGTAACTATTTGAGGAAGAACTGAATTTGAAACTGGCTTGAAAAATACAAAACAAACAAAAACCATAGAAATTTTCTATGTGATATGTCATTACCCATTTATTGGTAGAGAAAAATCCAAGGAGGCGACAGACATAACATGAGTTGAGAGTTTGGGTAGCTTGTTGACCTATCAATGTAATAAAAAACACATATGGGACAATGGTACATATTGATGTTTAGAGCTACTTATTCATACTACTACAGACAAAGCAACATGTTTCTTTATGATCTGTTATGAAAATTAAATTGCAAAAACCTAACTGTTACTGTAAAAAAAAAAAAAAAAAATCCAAGTAATCCACCTGAAAATGTCACTAGTCTGCAGGACTTGTTTAAGATTTAGACTGTGTTAAAAAGATTACTGGTAAGGATGAAACCATTTTTTGCAGACAAGCTCTGATTAGGAACAAACTACCCTTCATCAAGCAGACATAATTAGAAATTTGCTGGCAGAGAAAGTTGACTTTCCAGTAGCAAAGAGCCAAATATTTGGTGAGGACCAAACCAGAGCTAAAAGCATAAACTTAACTCCAGTGTCTAAACAGATTTTTGTTTGCAGGCAAACAAACAGGCTATTTTAGTGCCAAGCACTGGATTTTTATTGTAGTTTTAGATTGCACTTGGATCACTGTTGTTTCATATTTTAAACATACCCACCCTATTCAGCTCCTTTAATTCAATTAAATAAGATTTGTAATCAGAGGAAAAATCCCAGAGGCAGAGGAATACAGTCGACCCCCAGTATTTGCGGGGGTTAGGGTCCACAACCGCCCACAAATAGCTGAAATCTCCCAATACTTGAGACTACCTCTAAAAGGCTTATAACTGCCTATTTTAATTTTCCTGGGAGCTTTGTGTTTGGAACTTGAGCATCATTTGGTGAACTTTCTTTAAGAAAAAAAAAAGACATTTTACTGCTATTTTACTGTGTTTACATTAATATTAATATTTGAAAATTAGTAAATAATTTTTTATAGCAAAAAACATATTTGGTCACGAAAATAAAATGAAAATAATTAGAGAACGTTTTAGATATGCTCTACGAAAAAAATCCACAAATAAGCAGGTGAATCCGCAAATACTGAACCGCAAACACACAGGGTCGACTGTATCGTCACTGATATTCATTTATGTGTGTGTCAGCAGGACTACGCAGAAAACACTAAGCCAAATTTCTTGAAAGTTGTCAGTAGCCCATTATATTGATGATCTTTAAAACTGATGATAAAGCACCTGTACTTTATATAGGATTACAAACCAATCAAACCAGAGTCCAGAGGCTAACATTGTCAGATTCCACTGGAATATTTTTATTATGATGCCACAAAAGAGAAACCAAATCTACTTTGGAAATAACTTTATTCATACTTATCTGGTCTAACATCATGATTTCAAGCTTCACCATCATTATGGTGCTGCTGGAATGCAAATTCATTGTTATCAAGTCTCTTTATCAGTTTATCAGTTTTATTCCTGTATCCTTCTTCAAAGCAAATCCATGAGCAATGGTTCCAGGGAATGGGAAGACTATTTAGAATGTTGATAGGAAAAGCACTCTTACACTGCATCCAAAATCCCATAACTGTGTACTACCTACTCACTATGGTTCCCTTTGTTCAGGATACTTTTGTGTAAATTAAACAGGACCAGGGATTTTTGCTGACTTCCTGAGATTGTGTGTTACCATGGTAACAACCTTGTTTGAGATGAAGCTAGTAATGATTGACATGTTAAAAATGACATTATAGTTATCAAAATGAAACTATAGATTTGAATATTTCATTTTAAGTTTTTGAAGTAAGATCCAGTCCAGTAATGTCTCACTCGTGTCACCACTGCATTGCACTGTGGTAGAAATATGTTGCAGTAGTAGCCACTGCTTACAAGATTCAGTACTCCCTCAGACATAGTACACACATGTAGTACTACTGGGTAACACGCTGCTAACTCTCACTTATTATTTTGATGTATTAAATACTGTACTATGCTAATATGCTAAAATGATGTAGTATGCAGCATACTGTGTAGCTCCATAGTGCAGCTGTTTACACATTTGCTTGGTAAGCAAAAGGTTACTGGTTCAATTCCAGTTGGTGTTACAAATCCTCCTTGGGGTTGTATAAGCAATTTAAAACATGCAGCAGTGACCCACAGTGACAAAGGAGCAGCTGAAAGTAGCTTTTCAAATACTATTGAGTGAGTATGGAATTTGGGACAGAGCTTTGATTTGAAAGCACACTGCACAAACTAAAGAACCATGAGTGTTGTGGCTTTGGGATCACACTACCTTGACGTGACTCTGAGCACCCAGGTTGTAGATCTCTGAAGGCTTCACCTGGCTTATGATCTTCACCAGACATGTGCTGTCAGTCAGGTCACCATAATGCAACTTCAAGTCTGACAGAGAGTGGGACAACAACACACATTTCCTTATCGCAACAAAAGAAGAAAAAGAAATCATCACACTTATTGCTCCTTCATGTATTCACTCCTGATGACCAGATGGAAGTCTAAGTCCTAATATCAGGATCAAGACAAAAACAAACAAAAAACCAGCAACTGCTATTCTAATTGTTTCTGTGGCACCTTCCCCTCATCCTCAACTGGTCATAGCAGATGGCTGTCGCTCCCTGCACCTGGTTCTGCCGGATATTTCTTCCTGTTAAAAGGGAGTTTCTCCTTCCCACTGTCCTCACTGTCAAGCGCTTGCTCATTACTTTGGCCTCTTGCTTAATTGCTTTTGCTGAATAAAAAGCGCCTTGAGGAGAGCTGTGATTTGGCGCTATATACATAAAATTGAATTGAATTTAAAAAGTCAAAATTCCAATATATCTGCCATTATTTTTTTTTTCCTCCTTTCAGACACACAAATCATAAACAGATTTCCCTGAAATTTGTTATATATTTATTTACTCCTTTATGCTCTCTAGTTGTGTTTGTGGCTTTCCAAACAGGTGTGTTCCCAACAGGTAAGTTGCAGATTGCTTGGACAAAGTACGCAACATCATCACACATAACATAAAAGGGTGTTTCTCCCCTCTCTTCCTTACCTTTTAAATTTAACAGCTACTATAAATGCCAGTACTGACAGATTGGATAATAGGAAATATCAGCTGATATTTTAATTTGGTTAAATAAATTCGTTTCCCCTGTAAATAAATGAGATACTTACTGCCCTCAGTATGTGTCTGCGGATTTTGGTAAAGATGCTCAATGCGACCTGTATTGAAGGAGCTGGAACGCCGCAAAATACCATGAACCTGAGAGAAAAGGGGGAAGAAGAATTGTTACATTTTTAAAAAATCTAGTATCTTAAAACATAAGACAAAAAAATTTTTAAACTACAATTTACACCATTCATGTTAGTTGATCCGTCATTGTTATTACAATTTCAACATGGGTAAATACAGACAAAACATATTCTAAGGCATGCTACAGTTAAAACAAAGTTTGCTTACAGGATTTCTGCAACGATTACTCCATCCAAGTTTTAATTAAGGCAAACAAATCGTACTAAACTAATGACACACAAATAGAATTATTTTTATTATTATTTTATTTAGTTTTTAATGCGTAATTACAGAACTGAAAAAAAAGTGGTCTCTTTTAACTCTCTCCCTTGAACGCCCACTAGGGTTAACCCTTGGCTCTCTTTTCTGTCATATCTCAGGCCTGCTTCCATAGTAAAATGACTGCGTGTTCATCAGAAGTCAGCGAGGGTGAACTCTGCCTATACAGTCAAACCACATTTTTAATGCTATACACTGAGGTGTCAAAACTCAGTAAGGGTACAGGGGAGGTCATCAAACGTCGTCTCTATGGGGGAAAGAGTTAAATTTAGGAGCTCTTAGAACTTCCTTTGGCAGCAACAAGCTCCATCAGACATTTCCTCTAGCTGCTTATGAGAAAACAAAACAATGAGGAGGATTTTTGGTACATTCCTTCTACAAAGAAAACAGATTCAGTTCATCAGTGTTTTGGGGATTTTCATTTTCAGTCATTCTGTCCGTGTGCGCGCTGGGTCATTGCCTTGCTGCATCAGTCCTAAATTCCACCTGACTCACTGCTGCCATAAAGTTCTTCTGTAAAAATGCCTTGATATCATTTTCATTTCTTTAATCTCTCAGTGACCAAAAGCCATCCACACCCTTACAAAGCACAATGGCCCTTCCACCAAGCAGCACAGATTTTTGCAGATTTCTGCAGGTGACTTGCTGTTGCCTTTGCTTTCTATTTAAATTTATTAGAACTAAACACTGAGCTCTTGGTGGAATCTTTGCTGGATGCCCACTGGTAGAAAGAGTCAGGACAGACTTGACTTGCCTGTAATTTACAATCTGTCGTAAAATGTTTTCTAGCCTTTCCCAGATATTTCTCTATTGCTACATCTAAGTTCCAGTGGTCAAAGCCTAATAATAAGGAAACTGGCTCTTATCTTTGACAGATCACTGGAGCTGGCACAATCTGTTTCACTGCATATGTCAATATAATAGCATTATGTTTAATGGCTCCACCTCAAAGCTTTTTGTTTTTTTGCTGCCTGTGATCTGTGATCTGTACTCCACGTTCTTAGAGGGAATGCATGAGGAAGGTCTGCTCAGGGAAGATAACAGGACCTGATCCAAGGGGAGTCCATTAGTGGGACGCTGTTCCCTGACCTCACTTCCTTTATTCACTGTGCACTTCCTGCCTGCCTGTGCACTCCTCTTAAATGCCACTCCTCACAGCACCTCCAACCCTTCCACATCAGCATCCCCAACCTGGAGCCTGTGTCTACTTTTCCTGTCGTCTGTGAGGCAAGCAGCAGACGGCAGAGCTGACCAGGGAGCCTTAGATGAAGCTAGGTATTTGTCCTACACATCAGAAGGGAATTGAAGTCATGCTGTGACTGTCAAGAGATGTAATGAAAACTCCTGAAACATGTATATTACCGTACGTGTGACCTTTTGTAGCCACGTTTAAAGAAAAAAAAAATCCTGGCAAACTGGGGAAACATGTAGACACTGTGGTGTGCTTATTCAGTCTTATCAAATTTAATTAAATTGTTTCAAGGCCACATTTTCACCTTCTAATGCGTTCATGACACCCACACAGCATTCAGATTAGCTTCGGTCTTGAGAAGAGCCAGCTGAGAGCATGTGTGATGAAGGCTTCCACCAGCTGAGTGAAAAAAACACTTGGCTTTGAAAATATTATTAAGACAGAAAAGCTCACAATTTGTGACAGTAGAACCAACTCTTAAGATTTTACAGCTGTCTCTTTCAGTGGTTTCATATATGGGAAAAGGAAAAAAAAAAGGTTTTTGTGACTTCAGCTACACTAATGTCAGTCTGGGAATTACAAATGCAGATTACAGCATACACCTTCACTCTTTGCTCTCCACATAAACTCTTCACCTGAATGCAGTTCACGTATGCTTGAAGGTCTTTGGGCAATAGACTGCACACAGAAACCAAAAACTTCTGATTACATAAGACTCAAAGGTTTTGTTCAGATTACACCAGTATTAGTTTGGCCACTATGGAAAAGTCTCAGCATAGGCCAGCTCCTTTTCTAGATCTGCAATAAGTCAGCGTCCTCTTCCCACTTTGGGCACAGCCCAAAGCACTGCCAGTGGACAGCTGAAGTTTAGTACGAGAAAAAAAAAGGACCATAGATTTTTTTTTTTTTTTCCACTAATACAACCAGTTTCTTAGCTTCCAGGGCTCCTTCTTGTCTTGTTGGGCCACAGGAGTAATATTACTCGTGTTTTTGCTAACTTTTTTTTTTCTATGAGAATAACATTATTTTGCTATCCTGTCCATTCCATTTTTAGGATTCACCCATCCAGTCTCACCCAGCAGCACAGACACATATTACTGCTTCCCATACACACAACTTTAAACAACTTAAAAAGAAAGAAAGAAAAAGGAACCATTGTTAGCCTCTGAGTTCACTGACAGACTGTTGACTTTGTGTGTTCCTGAGCACACTGAACAGCAGGTGAAAGCTAGTGACCTCACTCGTATGGCTGTCTAATAACAACCATTTCCCTGTTAATGGTTTGACCTGGGGTAAAAGGACAGGGGTTAAAAAGCTCATGCAGCACCAGGGGCCTTATCAGGGTGAGGTGTGAGTCAGCCAGTGTAAGTAGCTCCCTGTCAAGATACGTCACACTCCCTCGGGAATACCCAGAGACTGTGGCTGTGTGCAGCTTATCAAGGGAATGTCGTTCTGTGTGTATGTTGGCATGCGCGAGTGTCTGCGTATATATGTGCATCTGTGCATGTGTGCGTGCGTGTATGTATGTACAGAGGGGATTTTTTTCCCCCCCCTCACCTCATAGCCTTTAGCGAGCAGGAACTCTGCCAGGTAGGAACCATCCTGAAAAAGCACAAGACAACACCAGTTAAAACCTGTCAAATAACACTGCAAAGACAACGAGTGTGATTCACACATACAAACCAAATCACAGCAACACAACCAAAACACGATAAAACATTCACCGCCCATTTCGGCAAAGCTGAATTAATTTTATCACCAAGTTTAAATGATTATAGGAGGAGGAAATGTTTGACGT
>VVHJ01033462.1:0-14876 GCA_015107715.1 Tylochromis polylepis | reverse complement strand
GTATTAGAGCACTCCCCCCCCCCCAACAGACTCAAGAGATTCAAATTCAGTGCTCCAGTATTGTGTGCTGGTCAAATCAGTCTTTAAAACCGGGGATTTAGGAACACCATTAAAGAACACAAGTGATCTATTAGAGAAAAAAAAGAAAAGAAATACATTCTTGTGGCATGATAAATGACAAACAGTATTTTCTCTTGTTTGGTCCAATAAGAGTTAGCTTAGGTCATAGACACATAAAGTAACACATTAAGTAACAATTAAGCTTGAGGTCAACTTTGGATTTAAATTTGTGGCATGTTGTTGGGGGAAAAAATAATAAAATTAGCAGTCAAAAATTAAATAAATAAAATAAAAATTCTAGAGCCTCTACTATGTTGTTGAAATGAAATTCTCCAGTATTGGCTAATACTGGATTCTGGGATCGTCAGGCATGACATCCACATGGATCATGGGCACACACTGGACCTACTTTGAAACGTGTGTGTTTGTGTACGTGTGCTGGTGATGTGAGAGCACGATCACTGTCAATAAGGTCTTGTTCCCCTCACCCATGTTACTCCATGTCTTTTCCTTGCTCAGATTTTCCGACCACACGTTCTGGAACACTATGGAACATTCCGACCCAGTCATGGCATTCATCCCTCAATCCCCCTCACACACATACACACACAGCCAAGATGCCAGCCTGAGGCTTCCTCCTCATGTCTGGGGGAAATGGTGAAGGTGGGGAGGAAAGGACCGCAGAAGGAAAGGCTGCTGGAGGTTGGGGGACATGCAGGAACCTTCACTCAGCACCAGGAGGGTGGTGTCTTGGGCTACAAGCACTTTTAAATGACAGTAACAATAATAATAGTAACAATAATAATCATAACAACAACAACAGTCTGTCTCTCTGTGTTAGCCCTGTGATAGGCTTGCGACCTGTCCAGGGTGTACCCCATCTCTCGCCCAATGACAGCTGCGACAACCTCCAGCCCCACAAAAGCATGAATGACAGTACGGTTGTCACAGTATTGAACAGATTCTTGCAACGTATCTAAGTTGGTCATAGCAAGCCTGGGTGACCTTGTTTATGTGCTTCTCAAAGGTGACATCAGAATCGAAAAACACCCCCGGATTTCTGACAGCTGACTTTACACAGTAAAACCTGATGAAGGCGTCGTCTCATATCAAACCAGTTTGTGAAACAATGCCATTTAACCACAGCTCAAGGCAAAAGTGATGATGCGAGTTATGAACAGCAACAGTAAAAGACGGTGTAAAAAGCAAACACACAGAGGGCTGAGACATGATGTATCACTGAAGAGAAGATAATGGCACAAATACTAGAAGTGACCCCAAAAAAAAAAGAAAAGGTGAATTTAAGTTCAAAGCCTGCTTGTTTTCTCACTTGCATACTCGTGCCTGATTTGTGGATGTCAGCAATTGCAACTGACCCAACCAAATAAATAATCCAAAACATTACTTTACAAATAAAAATTATAACAATGTTATTTTTTTTCTTTGAGAAACCCCAATGTTAAGCTGAATCCGTAGTATCGCCTTACTGAAAACAACCCTTTGTTGATTTTGGTTCCTTTGCGGTCAAAAAGGCGGATGAAGCAGGGTATGCTTTAGGGTGGAGTTACCTTGAAAAGTTGCTCTCCGTCTCTTTTTTTCAGTCAGGTCCACCTCGGTAGTTCCTTCTGGTTTTTGAACCACAAAAATGTAATGGCCATTCTGGTGCAGGATGGCATAAAATAACTGCACCAATAACTAGTGTAGGTTAATTAAAACCAACAGCAATTTGTTTGTGTTAATAATTATAGAATAACTGTATAATATTCCTTCGCTTCATTAGTAAAGCCTCTAAGACACATTCTGCTTTGGCGTTTCAAACACAATGAGATAAATATATTGTGAATTTTTGCAAAGGTTTGCTGTGAATTTCATTGTGAGGAGTTTTAAATCAAATTACATTTCAGGTCTTTAATCGACATATAGACCGGATGATTAATTAACAGACGATAGCTGCAGCCCTCTGTACTACACTACATGCCTTTTTAGAGATCCAGTATCTGCAGGTTGAGCAACCTGGCAGTAAGTTGGCACTGATGCCCAACCTGTTTCTGGCTAAATCCAAGTGGGAGATGGGCATGGATGCTGGCAGCCCCTCACCCATCCCCACGGCGTTCAAAGCTCTGGCCGGTGTCATGTTTTCCTGCCCGTGTGCCAGGGTCAATGCATTCCATGCCAGACCAATATGGAAAACAAGCCTGAAGAGCTACAGCTCTGTTTCAAAACAAGAGACTCCTTTGAGGCCATATTAGCCCATAAACCCTGGCCTCACCTCGCTGTTTCCTGTTATGGGGAGCCTGGCGCTTGCTGTGAGCGAAGGGGGCAAGCACACACACACATTCACCTGCCAGGTCAGTGCCACACCACAAAGATTCATTTACCCCTATGACACAATATGATCACTCTACTCCAATGCTATAGTGCATGTACTGTATTACAAAGGGGCTGCTCAGTGACAGGCGTGTGAAGGTTAAGCCAAGCACAGGACAGTGACTGTCTCACATCTGAAGGTTAGTTCTGAGTCTGACCTCAGAACCTCCACGAGTATCTGGAGTAAGTAATTCTGCAGGAGGAGCACAAATGTCAAGACATGTACAGGTGTGACCACCGTATTTATCACCCAGCAGGGTGGTGTTACCTCCGGATTTTTCATTTGCAGTAATCTAATGCCAAACAGACTTTGAAGTTTAAGTATCCACCTGGTTAAACCTTCAAACTACAGCATTAGTCCAACAATGTGACAAAAGTTTATTTATGTGCAAATGCATATTGGATATATGCACCTGTGGAGATATTTGGTGTAAGCAAAGATGCTGCAATAGTAGTAAATCAAATAACATAAGGGCATGTTCAGCACATTATTATTATACAGATACAGTGCATAATTATGTGATATAATAATAATAGTAACAAGCATTTTTATGCTTTCGTGTTTTCTTTGTTCTTTTTCTTTCTTTTTTTTAACTGAACCTTTTATCTAGATTTACTGGAAATCCTTACACCTAAAATTCTATCCTAATGAAATGTCAGTGAACGTAATGGAAAACGATGCAAAACAAAGATTAGGGGGAAATACATTCGGTGATAAAAAGATCAGGAGAAAGGCAGGGAAAAAAAGCAAATGTCAATGCTGAAGGGCTAAATCCATCCATGTGTTCAAAATGTAGCACAAGTATTATCATTATCTCCAATCAGCATTAATATTACAACTGTTAACGGGTCATCATCATGTGGTTTCATTAAGAGGCCTCTGTATCAGAACCTGATGTGTGTGTACATGAGTCTGGGATTAGAGGAAAGTAATTCAGTTTTTGCTTTTTCACTTTAAAAATAAAAACGTGATGTGCTCCTTCTGTAGTGCCGAGACGTGCGTCACTGTATTTCCCTCAGACACAAAAGTAAAGTTGCAACATAAATTTGAATCAAAGTAAATCAGATTAAACTTTAGAAACCGTTGCTACTTAAGCATTACAGAATTCAACATTAATTTGCACACACAAATTTTAAAACCCACTATTTTAAGATTAAAATTTTGATTGGAATCACAATATACAGTTCAAAATGAAGAATAAGGTCAAATGAATGTATTAAAAAACAAAATGTATTTATTATGATACTGTTTTACACTTATAAACAGCCTGAAAGTGTTATTTACACTGTAATACACATTAAAAAAATACATTATGAACTAAATGTGTAGAAGGGGCAAAAACAGAGGCACTGTATGCTAGGCGCCAAACTGTTTAGAACAGGTTTAAGGCATCCTGTTACAATAAAAGCTAGAAAAAATTACAAGTCAAAATAAAATTTAAAAAAACCAACAGCATTCAATGATTTTAACCCAGTTAATAAATCTAAAGGTTTTTCTAACCTAGTTATGATTAAACATGATCAAACAGTTCTTCTTCTGATGTCTTCAACCATTACTTAGAACAACACAGCCATGCTCATGGCTTTAACTAAAGAGCATGATGTTTTTGGACAAACACGAACACTGTGAGTTTGGTACCCCCTGCTGGTGAAGTGAAATTTTGGAGCAGTATCCAGTTGTTTCACTAGGTCAGCACTGTGACCTAAAATCCCAAAGTAAGTTGAGATCACCTGTCCAACATTAAGCAGAAAAAGCCCAAATGGAAAACATTTTTATTCCCAGTCTGAAATTTTAAGGGCTTAGCCTGTGTGCTTACCGACATGATTTATGTAAACACAGAGGCCATACATGGATTTATTTGTCATTGTGTATAAGCTACAAATGAATCACTGTAATGTGTTTTCTTTAGACCACAGGCAGAAGCTGCCAAGCATGCCACTAGTCTGCAATTAGGCCTGATATGGTATAATGAAGCTGTAATCACAGACCACAACACACAAAACCCTGTGCACACACAGACTTACACACTGCATTAAGTAGGAACATTTAGTGTGCTACGTGAAGAGCAGCCGGAATCTCTTTCCTCTACTTTAGGACCATTCAGGCATGTCACTGAAATAATGAGTGAACACCACTCGCAGAAGCAATTAAGAACCTGCGCAAAGACTACTGCTTTAAGATCTACAAATCTCCAGATACTATTTTCTCTTTTTCTGCAATTATGTTTCAGCCCATTTTTAATTTAGAACAGTAAAATATCAAAGACTAAAGTGAAAAGGTCTGTTTTTTGTGTGTGACTTAAATCTAAATATACTGCAGAATAGTTAAAAACAGAGAAAAAAAGCCTTATGGAAATCTTAAGTGAATTTAAGTTTTTCTGTCAAAATTGTCTGCTTTAATTTTCTGCTACTCAGTTTGTTTCCCTGCACCCTCGCAGCCACTTTTCTATTTTTGAAAAAGAAAACCACAGCAGGCCGTGTTTGACCACCTGACCTGACAAGTCATTTCAGACTGATATTTTACCAGTGTGTGTTAAGTACTAACATACCACATACAGGAGTATGTTTGTGTGCACTTACATGCAGTTTCACATTTCTTGCACACTAATTAGTGGTTGGACTTTCAGCTGGAAGCATGTGGTATGTGTATACAGTTACATTAGAAACAAGGACTTTCCATGGCCATACTATAACTGAGGTCACTTAACTCCTCTAACCCTCAGGACACAAACCGTATCCAAAAACTAAAGTATGTGCTGGCAGTCCCTTTCACATGCCAATGAAACTTGCCATGAAAATAGTGGCATGTCAGTTAATATACCACAAGGCTCATCAGAGAGATAAAATACCCTCATGTTCAAAGGGATAATGATGCAGAGCTGCAAAATATATAATATACCTGCTTTCTACTTAGAAGTAAGGATCACTGTATAACTGCTAACTGTTAGCATAAAACATACTGCCAGCTACCAGTCCGACTCCTCAGCCTCCTAGTAGATGTACCTGTGGTATCAATGTGAAAATCCTAGGTAATTTACAAAAAATAAATTCTGATCTTAACCGACCTTTGACCTTCAAACTCATCCAAGATTTTTAGTAAAGCACTTTTCCTTGACTCGACTTTTAGGGTTTTCCATTAGGCAGTAGTACTTGGTACCAGGTACTTTTTTAGCACCTGCTCGACTGGGGTTCCAAGAGAGCTGAGTCAATCAGAAAAATGTGATGTCACACTACATGCCAGTCAATGGCATCACTCGAGTAATGAGAGGAACTCCTTCACAAAAAATCAAAACTACAATTTTTGAAACCCAGCAACAAGGGAAATGGTTACACAAAAGCCAACACCGCGGTCCTCGAGTCTGGCAAAAAGCTATAGACCGAGCAGCAGGTATGCCATTGCCTTGACATCCTCCATTGTTGTGCTGTGTTTATGTCACATACAAATGACATCATCGCAGGACTCTCAGACGCATTGCTATAACAACCCCACACACATTAGGTGCTACTCTATTGTAAAAGACCAAACCGAGTAGAGTCGAGCTGAGCCGAGCCAAGTGGGCACTAGTGGAAAACAGGCTGTAGATACACATGTGGTATCAATTTCAAAAGCCTACGTCGCCTCATTCTCTGGTTATCGCATTCACAGGATTTTCGGAAAACTTGACCTCTGACCTTGAGAACTCATGAGAATTTGTAGTAGATGTACCTACGCTATCAATTTCAGAATCCAAAACCCCATTGTCCTTATACAGCTGTGGGATATATAAACTAAACCAAAATGTAGAAGCAAATGCAGAAGCAGAGGATATATGTCTATATTTTTATTTAGTTTCATCATAAATTATACAGATGATATATATACAGATTCAATAAATGTTTATACATCAACTGACCTTACCACCATCTTCATCATCACCAGTTGGTTTGTTAATTCCACATTAAAGCTGAGCCTGCTCAGTCCGCTTGTTAACAGAAATTAAGTCAACTTTTTACAACTGCAGCTGGACTACTACTACATCTCTTTTCCCGAATAAACAGAAGCTGACAGACTTCATTCAGAGGAGGACTCAGCCTTTAAGGAGCCATCAGCAGCTGTTATGAGCAACAGAGGAGATGTGTGCACGGATTCTTAGCTTTATGATTATTATTACTGGCACACACACACACTCCATCCAGTGTTGCTAACAGTGGAGCCTAGGGAAGGAGGCAAGGAAGGAATGAGAGTGTATAAAACGCCAACAACGGATGAAGAAAAGAGGCCTGTAGGTTGAAGATCAAAAAGCTTGTGGGGTCATACTGCAATGTAGTGCTGTTTTCCCAACCAGAGGGGTTGAAGAAAGAAGTGCTGGTCTCAAAGCCAAAGTAAAGTTTTACTGTGGAACAGAGAGGGTGAACCTGTCCTCTTTGTAACCCCAGCTCATAAAACCACACCATCAACCAGAGCCCCTGCCCAGCTCCACAGCTTTGCCTTGGCACTCAGGTGGTCTCCCATACCTCACACTCTCTCAACCCAATACTTCACACCAAGACAGCAGTCAAAAGTATTCAGACCGAGCAGCATGCTGCCCTGAAATTTATGAACAGTAGTTAGCCAACTGATTTACAGCATCACAGTGGCCCCAGTGGCCTGACAAGTGACTGCTGAGATGGTGTATCCAGATGCCCGCCTGCTTGCCTCCTGCATAGGCTCTCAGTAGTGAGTAACAGTAAAGCCATGACTGGTGAAATAAAAATGAATTAACACTGTTATTCTTTTCTCCTGTTAAAAAGGGTTAGGGGAAATGGACCTTTGCTTGCTAAAGAAGATGCGAGATGTTGAAAATGACTTTCCAGTTGTCTCTCCAGGGCTGCATTCTGGTAAAGGTCAACGGACAACTTTTATTCCCCACCATGAAATATTTCTCAGGTTTCTGCTTAAATTTACTTCAGCGCAAATCATCACATGGCAACAGAAATCCCTCTTATATCTGTACACTACATATGACATACTCACATACAGAAACACACACACCACTGATATCTAAGTCATGGACAAAAAGCAAAACCAATACATGGGCGAGTGGGACGTAACTAGACTGTGAGTAAAGGAACAGGCAATCAGAGCAGAATCATCTCTCGTGTCAAAGCATTCAGTTCCACTTCAAATTTGACTCAATATCGATGTAACATTTCATATGAAGTTGTTGAAAGTTTGACATCAGTTTTGTTTCCTTTAATATTAAAATGACTATATTAGAATATCTTGGAAATAAATCCTAGAAGAAAATCCTATTGGTAAAAATAAAAAGATTACTCCCCAGGTTACATGAGCGTTCTTATTATGTATAGGCAGTAACTTTACAGTCTATGCGCTTTATACCAGAGTATTAAGAAATTCCATCTATATGATCCTCAGTACAGTCAGAAAACAGGAGCTCTTCTTTATACTAAACTAATCCAGTGATGCTGTATGTTAGGGCACTCTTTGCATCCAGAAAGTTGGTTGGCCGTTTTAAACTGCTAGTGTGACATCACCATCAGCATCTCAGCCCACCAATGTTAGTACGTGGCGTAGCAACAATGCAAACAGGTCTGACCAATCAGCTACTACATTTGGAACCAAGCGTGCTGTAATGCAAAACGCGCACTGGCATTGGCACTGAATATACAAATAGCAAAATAACTCTATTTTTTCTCAGACAAAATTAAAATCAATTATGTGCTTCCTCAGATGTGGTCCCAATTAAGCCAACAAGAGCTCAGACTCTGCCACTGACTTCCTGAAATGCAAAAGCGGCCGTGATATAGGTTCCACTCCTGGATCAACCCCTGAAATTCTCCGTTTCTTTCTTTTCTTGTTTAGAAACATCAGGACCAGCTCGTCCTCACTTGATGTTGACTTCACTTTTCGAACTGAGTTTGTTGAGGAGGAATTTTCTGGGAAAAACCTTTTTTTTGCAATGTGCTCACAATGTGCTCGTACTAATCAATTAGCCAAAACATGAGAAAACACTAGGTCCATCCGTCCATGTAGGTGTTTGCTTTATCCTCATACAGAGTCCAGTGTTGTACCTCTTTATTTCTTTATCCTGTAAGAATCACCTAACAATAAATGTAAAGTACTGTGCAACCATCTGGAGCCACCCCCTATTCCCTAATATTTTTCTAGGAGAATGGCAAACAAATGCAGTGATTTATTGAAAGTGTGCAAATGATGGATGGAAAATACTAAGCTGTTACATACTAAGTTGTAAGTTGTTAATTAATCATTTTACAAATAATTACAGCTCTTGAAGGTATATTATTTTTTAGAACCTACTAATAAACTAATAAAATAGATTACAGCAAACAGCAGAATACTTAACATCTAAATAACTTAATGTAAAAAAGACCATTATTGAAACATTAAAAATGAACTTTAGTTAAATTGTGGTATTAGTTATGCTAAAATAAAGGACATACAAAATAAATGGCTCACTGTGTACGCTGGGCTATGGCGTAGATTTGCCACTGTAGAATAAATCAGTAGTAAGACTGTAGCGCTTTAAGTTCTCAGACTTAACCCAAATCCAAACAAATATGGAAATACACTATATAAAAAACAAACAGTGGTAAAACAGAGTTTTATACAGTTCTCATGAGCTTGAAAATCGCGACTATGAGCACCTTTTCTCTCTATACAGCATGATATCTCTTCTTGTAATTTCTTTAAGTAGTCTTCATAAATAACAGTCGACAAAATCTTTTAAAAGTGGACACAATTGCCAAAATTTGCCAGTTTGTCCCGGGAGCCATTCATTTGAAAAATCCTATTAGGGTTGTGTCTTACGCAGGGCACTTCAACATACAGATACAGGAGCTGGGGATCAAACCACCGACCTTCTGAATAGCCGACAACCCAGCAACCTTTAGATGTGGATATTTCTCTTATGAGTTAATGAAGATCATCAGACAGCTCAAAGGAAAAGAACATTTCAGTTAAATCTGCACATAAAAACATCTTTTTGATCATTTTTAATTTCCATCAGTGTTTAAGCTTCTTTGTGTGATCAGATTCTAATCCTGCTTGCTGAAAGCACAAAATTGATGTGAACAAAAGAGTGTAAAGCAAGTATTAATACACCCTAATAATACACCCTGTATTATACTGCTCACAGCAATGAAAAAATTCTATAGAGCACATCTGAGTCATCTGAATGTGCTTTCTGCACTAGTAAACCTGATGTCTCAAGTTTTTCACAACTATCACATGCAAAGTTGCTACAGGTGCTTTTTACACATCAACAGTAAATGCATCACTGACCAGTTCAAAATCATATTTCTGCACTACAAAGTTACCAGAGCACTGTATGATCTCAGTGCGAAGCATGTTCACTTTATCAACAAAGTGCACATTTGGGAACACCATGGTGGTGACTTGGTTTGGCATTGTTTGGGAACAGGGAAAGTGAGCAAAGTTCTCTTGTTGCACTGAGTCTCCCACAAGACTTGAAAAGACTTTACCGTATCATACGTATCCACGATCACGCAGTCTCATCCCTGGAGCTGAAGGTTTAGTGCAGTACGTTATGTCACACAGAAACACCAACTTGCACCTCCACTTTTTATCCTATTGCACTGTAGTGTTCTGTTCGGCCCTTACATCTTCTCCCACATCATTCCAACTAATTTACTTTTTTTGCAGCGACTCCATCTGTTTTCAGTCCCGTAAGTTTGTTCCAAAGCAGTTTCATATCACTTACACGTTCAGATACTTCATTAAAGATGCCTTTTACCGTGGTTGTTGCATGGAATGATTTAAAGCCCAAAAGTTCCTCTGTGACACACCAACTGCAGCCCGACGGATTAAGATAGCCAGCTGTGCAGTCTCAGTAGTGTCAGTGCTCTCATCCACAGCCACAGTTCAATGAAATCTTTTCCCTTTTCCATCAACTGTGCTTGTAAATCAGAGACAAGATCACATACCCAATCAGCAACAGTATTTCTGCTTAAGCTAACATTTGAAAATGCTTGTGTTTTTCTCTGGACACAAGACATCGCACACTTTAATCATGCAGTATTGCAAAAGCTCTCCTTCTATCTGCTCTGCTACTACAAAACCTGCTTTCACAGCAGGTTTGTGGCTCTTGAACAACTCTTGAACATGCTCTGATGCGACATCAGACTCTTCTTAAACTCTTTCAAATTCTGTACCTACTGCTGTATATCCAGGTTTTTGTACTTATCCCAATATTTTGTTTCATTGCGCCGTCTTTATTCTTTAATTGCAGCCAAATTAGCTCCACAACAAGGCACACAGGTTTACTGGCAATGAAATGATACTCTGCCTCCCACCTGTTCTGAAAGCCCCCGTTTTCAAAATGCACTTTTAGTTTAGCTTTAGTTTAGTTTCTTAGGGACTAACCTAAATGTCATTATATGAACTCTGACTTGAATTCATCCACATACTACTGTACTACTAATGCATTATGGGACAGTTGTTTACGCAAGTCTGAGTTATATGAGACAAAGGTTGCGTTGGGATTTGAACCTTAAATGGTGGACATTAGAAACTCATCAGAGGGGTGAGTTGCTATGTTGTAAAATGATAAAACCATACATATGACCGGGATGTAAGCTCTTTATGCAGTGGAGTCGGATTTTTATGCTTTCCAAAGCAACAAGAAGATGAGGTCATGAAGATGACTTTGGGTAGCAGCTAGAAGAAAGAAAAACATGACCTTCAACAACATTTTGGAAAATACTTTAAGTAATTACTGGCAAGTTAAAATTCTAACACATTGAACTGCTGTAGTTACATGAGATTATACACTTTAGATGTGGCAATTTTTTAGCTGTAGCAACAGGTCATCATAGCCAGAATAAAAGGAAATCTTTAGGTTTTGGGGGTTTTTATTTTGATGTTCAGCTTTTGAAATGCGAGTGTGATCCTGACTGGATGTGTGTCATTCACTCTGCCATTCACCGTCTGCTGTGCGTCTCTGGAAACAGTTTTTTTAAGTTCTTTAAGCTCTGTTTAAAGAAACATTTACTGTATTGTACTGTTTATTGTAGAAACATCCACTCAATCGTAATCATAAGGTTGTACTTATGGGTTACCATGTAGCATGGTTTGCAGGCTTCGCTGGTGGCTATTTTCAAGTCTTAGGCAACTTTTTTTGTTGACTTTTTAAAAAAATCTTGGTTGGTTTACAGAGTTTAAAAGTAACATTAATTACACACAGAGACACCTAAACATTCATGTTTTGTCATTTTTTTATTTAAATGTTCACATCACCACATTGTCTGTGGCCAGAACAGGTTGAAAAGCTGACAAACCAGAAAGCATGACGAGTTACACTTGAATTACCTGTTTGATTCACTTTATCAGATATCAGTGCACTGTCACTGGGTGTAGATTCACAGAGCTAGAAAAACTGTACCCTGACAACATTGCTGAAAACTTGGAATTATAGTATAAAGACAACTGAATAAAAAGAGCATAAGTTATTTTCCCTTAAACCGTGAATTAGAAGCAAAGTTCATTCCCTTTCTGGGACAATTTCAGGGCGATATAAAATCGCACACATGAAAAAACCCGATGCAAAAGACATAAAGAGCACATTTGAATGGGATAATGAATTACCCGCTTTCTAGCTCCCGGCAGGTGTAAGTGACACCGGCAGCTTTAACCACACGTTTCCTCTTAAAATAAACCATGAACACAAAGGCCCAGACACTTTCACCAGCAGCGACCATAGAAGTGAGCCATTGGAAAGCAAAGGTTTTATGAATTGGGGTTTGTCCATGCCACCCCACAGTGCTGATAGCTGCCCAATAGTACTTTGGTAACGTTACCTGCCCGGTGATGCCGGTGATGACGGCCACTTTCCTCTCCTTCTTCGGCTCTCCATTAACATCGGAGCTGACGCTGGTAGTCTCGAGGCTCTGAGCCATCTCTGACCAGGAGAATCTTTACAGTCTGCTGCCTCACTGACGAACTGGACCCAGCAAAACGCTTCGATCAGTTCACAGTCTGAGTACCAAAGAGCCTCCGCTGCATCCGTAAATCAAGCTGGAAACCGCTGCACGCTGTTACGTACAACGAAGCGTGATGAAATTGGCCAATAGGAACAGAGCGAGAACAAGCGGCAGAAGACGTTTCCCTAAAGAGCGGAAAGCCTGTTAGCGCTAAATAGCTTTTTCTTGCCACAGCGCTACTGGAAGGACGGAGGGAGAAATGCAAGCAATAGCTGTGGTATCTAACAGCTAAGAAAAATATTTTTGAATACATCACAAGTATTTGTTTACAATATAGGCCATGACTCACAAACCTGAGGACAATTTTACTGTTTGAATTACACTTCTATAAAACTTTTAAATGTAGTTTAAAAATAAAACATTGTAGAGTTGTGATGCTGATTATGTTTTGTTTATATTATAGGCAGCACAGTGGAGCAGTGGTTAGCACTGTTGCCTCACAGCAAGGAAGTCCTGAGTCTACGGTGGCCCTGAGAGGTCAAATGCACTTCACCGGAAGGAAATACCAACAAATAGAAAAATACTTCAAGCACTCACAAAACGCACATTGGAAATTGAATACAACACAATGGAAATAGAAAAAGCCAGTGTGAATGTTTACAGTCTGCCACAAAAGTGAGGAAAAAAACCCCACAAAAAGAAGTGGAAGTGTTTTTGGGGAGATAATAGCATGACAGAACAAGCTAAAAGTAAATGACTAAAAGAAAACATCCATCTACAGCATTGTATGAATCATGTCAATAAAATACATATTAATTTGGATCATTGTAGTAAACAACATCATCATAGCCAAGAATAACCACACCTTAATTTAATTTTGTTCACTGCTTTATTCATCCACCTAATCTATTATTGATTAAGGTATGGGCAATGGTGATAGAAGTCAAAAACCCTGTCAGTATAATTTAAGTCAGTGTTTAAATAAATATGATGGGACAGGAAATGCATTAAAACTGTTGCAGTGTTTTCAAAAGACAGGACAGTAATTGTGCTCATCAATACTGGGGCGATGGTGACGTTTATTCACTTTTTATTAATAAATAATATTTATTCCACTGTGTTTGGACTCTCCTAGGAGAGCCACAAAAATTAATTAAATAAATACATCAATAAATAAAAAAGTTAATTGATTAAAATGAGAATGAATTAATTAATATATCAATGATTAATTAAAATTCAATTAAGATGGTTATTATATGTTTTTATTTATTAATTAAATGTTTTAAATGTTTTCATTTAATACATGTAATAAATTATTTGTTTATTTTCAGTTTCAATAACTTAATGACACATGTAATTAATCATTTAATGATGTGTTTAATGATTAGTTAATTCATTTTGGCACTCTTGGCCCTCCACAAAACTCCATCTGTTTTTTGCAGTGGTACCCACTCCTGCTTTGGAGAAAACCCTTTCACATGGTACCGAGGAAGCAGCCTATTTGGGCTTGGATATATGCACCTCTGTCTACACCAGGGGTCTTAAACTTAAATGAGCTGTGGGCCACTGCTGGCACTTTCATCTCATTGGAGGGGACGTTTAGTGTTCAAGTAGTACAAAACAAACAAACAAGAAAACCCACAAATATTTATGAAAATGTAGTGGGTTTTTTTGTTTTTTTACATTTCAAATATTGTATAACAAGACAAAACTCAACAAAACTGCTAACGTGAACGCAATTTTTTTTCCTCACTCTTAACTAACTGAAGCCTTTCAGTGAAATACTAAATAAACAAATTGGTACTCTCTTTCTGGCCAGACACGTGGCAGCACTTCTGCTATAACTTTGTTAGTATTTTAAAAAAATAAAAATGCAGACATAAGCGTACACATTAGTTTTTGACTGCTAGTGAAAACGGTTTTCTTTACAAATAACTCTCACTGAACTAACACAGCCAATCCCTCTGCTCATATTGCCTTCATATTAAATAAATTTTTGCTTTTTAAATAACTTAATTTAACATTGCACTCAACAACAAACAAATCCTCCCTAGCAAAAAAGTAACTTCAAGAGCCAAATTTCATTATATTTTTTCACGTCAGTACACGGGCCACAAGTAGGGGTGACATACTTTTTATCATCAGAGAAAAAATTACCAATAATCATCCCATAGATGTAATATTATCTACAGCTACTTTTAGTACCATTGATATTCATTTAGACTCCTTTTCTCCGATTGACCTTTCTGAGTTAACTTCAATAATTACTTCCTCCAAACCATCAACATGTCTTTTAGACCCCATTCCTACAAAACTGCTCAAAGAAGTCCTGCCACTAATTAATGCTTCAATCTTAAATATGATCAACCTATCTCTGATAATCGGCTATGTACCACAGGCCTTCAAGCTGGCTGTAGTTAAACCTTTACTTAAAAAGCCATCTCTAGACCCAGCTGTCTTAGCTAATTATAGGCCAATCTCCAACCTTCCTTTCATATCAAAAATTCTTG
>VVHJ01033458.1:0-14589 GCA_015107715.1 Tylochromis polylepis | reverse complement strand
GAAAAAGAAAAAAAGAAAAAGGGGGGAAAAAATCTGAACTATAAATAAAAGGTAATGATGCTATTATCATGCTCTCTTGCTATCCTGAGCGCCACTCGTCACCTTTCTATTTGAATAATGATTTATAATCATATTAGTTCTCTCCGGAGCCCTGCTCTGGAAAAGTAAAAAGCTATTATCCAGTTGTCAGCTTCCAGGAGATGCAGAGGGAGATGGAGCGATGATGCTGACACATGCACATACTGTAGCTACACACACTCGTGTACGGACACACTTGTGCAAGTAGGAGCTCACACATGCTCAAAATGTGCATATTTGCACATGTGGGGATGTATTTCCAATCAGAGTCAACGCACATTCTTCCACAAACACACAAAAAAAGCTTTTTTCACAATCGGCAGGTGAAGAAAAACCCGGTGTTCTGTGTTTGTTCGACCCTGCTGGGTTTGTGGGGTAGGTGGGGTTTTTACTGCATGGAAATCACTTGTCAGTCACAGAAGAGGATGCAATAATGACAAGCATAGAAAGCAAGAACAAATTTTATTTTTGAAGGCACTGACCCTCAGATGTGGTTTCAAATCTGTGGAGAGGAACTACTAATAAAACTGACAAATGCATACACGATTGGCGCCTGTAGTTTCCCTCTACTAATACCATTGGATGAGAGTACAATGCTGAGTACATCTGAAAGAGAACGCTGCTAGGACCACTGCAACCCAGTATCGGCCAGTGATGCAGTGTAGCTTAGTACATTTACTCCAGCACTTTACTGAAGTACAATTTTAATGTACTTTAAAATGTTGTGCTTTTTGTACTTCTACTCCACCATATTTGGAATGAAAATATTTCTACACCACTAACATTTATTTTAAAGCTTTGGTTGTTTGTTATTTTATAGGTTGTAAACATAGACTGTTTATAAAAGATGGATGTAGCCACTGTGACTTCAGTCATTAGTTCTGGTCTCAAAAGTTTGAAGACATTTTAAGTGAAACTAGTTTTCTGGAGCTGTCGTGTTAAGTTATCAGTTAATACTAACAAGCTTGGTTAGCAAATACTAAGTAACAGACTAATAAAATATCAGAATATCACTGTAACTCAAAGCAAAAACTCTGAAACCAAAACCTGGAAAGGTCCAGTACAGAGTGTCAGACTGACCCCCACTCTGGTACCGGTATCTAAAAAAAAACCCCAAACAAACAAAAAAACTGCTGTATAATCAGCTGCAGACAGACCAGACATCTCAAAATCCTACTCGATACATGCTGAGACATGCAGTATATATAGATATAGATAGTGTGCAGTAAAGAAAATAAGATATAAGGCATCACTGATAAATGCCGCCAGCAGCTTGGCCTAATCCTCTGAAATACATTTAGAGGAAACATGATGGCTGGGTGATATCAGGTGTGAGCTTGGGAACAGAAATGTGTTTACATTAAACATTAAAAGTTACATTTGGCTGTAGTGCCGAGAAGGAAGTTTGTCATTAACACTTTTAATGTTTCTAATTGACATGTCAGATATTCTGCTTGCAATACTGCTTTGGTTTAAGTGACTCTCACCTGCAGGCATCTGTCTTTTCGTAAAGTGTTGCTCCACATTTATAAAGTTAGAGTGTGAACAGTTTTTGGTATTCTATGCTATGATGTTGCACTACATTTTTATGATCGCAGCAGTAATGTAGCTATGTGGGGCTGGAACAGATTCCAGTAGACTTGTAAAACTGCAGATGCCATGGTTAACCAAGACTCCTACCTAACCCAAGTGCATATCAAGTTGTTTTAATTAGCTATGAAAGCTGGATAACATAGGGTGGGGTAACACAGAAGCTTAAAGAGGCTCTGAAAGAGGCCACTAAAAGATTTTCTATCTATCGAGATTATGTGTTTTTTGAATAGTCTTAATTAAATAACTATAAATAAACTGAAAAACAAGAGCCAAGCAGTGGTTGTGCAGGGATCAATGACGTGACGTGGGTGTGGAAGGCTCCTTGATCGTATAATACAGCGATACTACCTTTTGTTAACCCTGTTGGGTTTAAAAAGTCTTGACAGGTATTGCCATAAATTAACACACCAAATATAGAAGAACGGGAGTTTATAGTTACATAAATATGAATAGGTTTGCTTTTATGGGTATTATGGGTATGTCGTGAACATACTATATATAGAAAAGTTCAGTAGACCAAAGAAGCAAATGAATAAAAGAAACGAAATCAAATAATTAAAAGCAAAATGCAGCCCAAATTGTTATACATATATTTTTGTTACAACCAAGGTCTGCAGAGGAGCATCTCTGAATACTCAGCATGTCAAACCCTGAAACACCAGCAGCAGAAGACCACACCATCAGCTAAGAATAAGAACGTAAGGCTACAGTTCAGATGGGCTCACCAAAATTGGCCAATAGAAGATTGCAAAAACATAAAAACTCAATTTCTTCTGTTTAGCAGGTTCAGAATTTGTCTGGCGAGACGTGTCTAATAAAGTCTATAATGCAGCAATGAAAAACATGCTGAGCAAACCATTATATCTTAATTAAAATGGAGTGTTTGCAATATGTGACATGGTTCAGAGGGATTTTTTCCCCTGCCCAGGCCTTTGTCCTGACTTCCTGCTTCATGTTTGTCAAGCTCGCATCAAATATCGGCCTAATATCAGTACTGACCAACATCAGCCTTGTTTACTGATCAGCTAATATGATTGCATTTTTAATTTATGGTGTCATTCCACACTGTTTATCTACTGGCTCACATCTGTTATCCCATTCGAAAATATGATAGCAAGAAAAATAGAAGTGATAACTTGATTCTCGTGTGATTATGATTTCAGTCAATTGTAAAGGTGACCAAGAGGGGACAGATGGAGGCGGTTTTGTAATTCCACACCACCTGACACAGAATCCTGTCCACAAGTTGATAAGGTTACTAAATAGGTAGCATCCATAAAAACGTCAGGCTTAGAGGGTTTTGTTTCTAGAGTGAAGTGAATGATCAGGGACACTGCTGGATGGGGCGGAGTGAGATTTCTTTAAAGTCTATTTCAGGGAATGAGATATGAGACAGAGACACACGTAAAACCACACATACGCACAACCTCTTCCTCTCTCTCCATTCACCTACCAGTCTCCTGCACACACAAGCTGCTTACAGACATCTAATCTGGTGAGATTTACATTTTGCAGGCCTTGGCGGCTGGGTGTCGTGTTTGCCGAGCGTGATCTTCCATGTCGAGAACATTATTATCTCTTTGAGGAATTTAATATGGAGCCAGCGATTCAGACACATGCTAGCTTCAAAATGCACAGAAGCTGGTCAAAATGCTTTATATATAAACACCATGTACCATTTGGTGTATTTGGTGCTTCCAGAGCACCAGTCAGCTGTGAACATGCTGTCGCTGTGACCTCTCTGCACCTTTCCCGCCTAATTCATCAGGAGCTGTTCAGGGATAATTTCTCAACAGGATCCCGGTGGCCGTTGACATAAAGAGAAGGGCAGCCAGCAGTAATTACACCATGCAAATGTCATTTAGGCCTTTTAATAGAGCCAGTGTTGTATCACTTCAATTGGTTCGGCCTTTATCATCTAGCACACATGCACATCTGTGGAGCCTAGAGGATGAGAGGAGCTGGCAGTCATCTGTTGTTCATTCATGTGGATATGTCCTCCCTTTGCTTCCTTTTTCATTCTCTCTTCCATGTTTGCTTTTTCCCTTTTTTTCCCCCTAATTCACCAAGTCAATTTCTCCCTCTTCTCTTTTTGTTCGTCCCCTTATCATTCAAAGGCACATATGCATGCCCATTCAAACCTCATGCCTTTTCTCTCGTTTGCTTTTTTGATCACTTAAAAAACAGAGAAGTCAAAAAACAGTCTGGACGTGGGAGAAATTTGATATTCGATCAGGCTTCTTCCCGCTGACAAGACCCTGACTGAATCATTGGGGACAGGAAAGAAGCTCTCAACAGCATTTCCCAAACTACTACTCTCTACTCTCAGTCCAGCTGAAGAAAAGAATCACCTCCTTTGTCCTGCTTGTCATGTAGCCACATATTCATAAAACAAAAATATATTCATATTTACTAAATGAGGATGCATCTCTTAGATCTGCCTGTGTTTTTAATGAGCTGAAGGGGCATCTGATGGATGCATTTCAATGCTAAAAAATGGAGAATGTGAAGAAAGAAAGAAAGAATCAGATTATTTATGTTCTGTAGAAACCTCAAAATATGACGCATGTTCAGAAAACGTACAAGAACTGGATTGTGCAGTTGTGCACTTAATGCAACTCAAGACATTCTCTGTTTCATTTTTGTTAAACTTTTAAGACACTTTAAAGGAAAGATCTTATAATATTAGAAAGACAACCCCCAAATACCCCCTCTGTTCAAGGACTTAGCAGTGATGAGGTGGAAGAACTCCTCTTCAACCCTTTGTGGTCGAAGTAGTAGTGGTGATGACCCTAACCCTAATTGATCTCCCAAGTCTTGGCAATCAGGGAACAAAAAACAATCATTTTAAGTGAAACACAGCAAAGACTATTCACATTTTTTCTCAAAAAAGTCAACTTGTCCTTGTCCAAAATAGTGTAGGGTTACCATCATGGTGACTTAAATGTCAGAGGGTTAGCAGAAAGAGACATCTGGCAGAATTCAGGGAGGGGAGGGGCAGCCAGCCGAACTGGAATAACATGATACTATAAGGTCTTTCATACAGATTGGGCCCAGTTGTATTGGCAGCTGAAACTGTGTCTGTGTGTACATTTTGGGGGATTTTAACATGGTTGTGAAACAACAGGATATCCACTCTGTGGATTGTTTAATGTGTTTTAGATGCATTACTTTCATTAATGTTATGACGCAAATACTTGGTATTAACATCTTTGGATGTAGGTCACTGTATGGGAATATTTTTGCTGTTTAATGTCCATTTTATTTTGTTGCAAGCAAAAATGTAGCTTAGAAATAAACAAATGAAGTATTTCATATATGAAGCTTTAAATAACAGAAAGCAAGCTGTCTTTTGTGGTTAAGATTCTCCTGAGAATCTGCAAAAGTTAGTGGTGTTAGTAATACTCTGATCAGCCATATAATATTGTAAACATCTGCCTAATACTGTGTTGGTCCCCCTTTGGCTGCCAAAACACCCCTGACCCATCGAGGCATGGACTCCACTAGACCCCTGAAGGTGTGCTGAGGTGTCTGCACCAAGATGTTAGCAGCATATCCTAATAAGGTATAAGTTGTGAGGTGGGGCCTTCATGGATCAGACTTGTTTGTCCAACGCATCTCACAGATGCTCAACTGGATTGCGATCAGCAGAATTTGGAGGCCAAGTCAACACCTCAAACTCATTGTTGTGCTCCTCAAACCATTGCTGAACCATTTTTGCATTTTGCCAGGGTGCATTATCCTGCTGAAGAAGGTCAAGGCCATGAGACAATACAGTTTCCTCTACATGTCAAAGTAACATCAACATAGATGGCAGGAGCCAAGGTTTCCCAGCAGAACATGACCCAAAGCATCACACTGCCTCCACCGGCCTTCTGCTCATAGTGCATCCTGGTGCAAGGTGTTCCCCAGCTAAGCAACACACACACACACACTGGGCCATCCACGTAATATAAAAGAAAATGTGATTTATCAGACCAGGTCACCTTCTTCCATTGCTCCATGGTCCAGTTCTGATGCTCACACGAACATTGTTGGGGATTTCAGTGCCGGACAGGGGTCAGCAAGGGCACGCTGACTGGTCTGCAGCTATTAAGTCCCAAATGCAACAAACTGTGATGATCTGTGTATTTTTACATCTTCCTATCAGAACCAGCATTACATGTTTCAGATTTAAGCTACAGTAACTTGGCTGTTAGATTAGATCACACAGGCCAGCCTTTAGTATATAACTTTCCAAAGATTCATCCACATTATATCCATATTAGAGTCTGCAGTCACCAAGCAGCTACTCTCCATCTACCCGTCCACCACTGAGTCTCCCCCACCTTGGTGAGTGTGTGGGTGTGTCTTGGGGTGAAGCTTCCACTGAGACAGGTACTGTTGGCCAGCTGGTTAGAACAGGTGTACAGACAGCGTTCCCATCGGACTGAACTGTGCACTTGGCTGTGGACCAGACACTGATGGGTAAAGCCTCTTCCCCCTTCACTCCCCCTCATCTTTTTTTTTTCCAGTGTCTGTCTTTCTTAGTTTACCTGTCTCCCTGTATTCACTATTCGCCTGTTCCCATTCTCCTTCCCATTCAGCACTACAGTGTCTACGTCTTCACGGATACCTTCATCCTCTCCCCAGCGGCCACTTTTTTGTTTTGGTTGGTCGGCACCGATGGCACACACATAAATAGAAACACAGCCATGCATGACCAGACAAACAGTGTTCAGTGTAGGAGACTGATGGGAGAGTAACTGCGCATGAAGAAAACCTCAGTGCAAGCAGACAGACAAATGAGTGGTCTGAGGTATATTCTGATATTTTTTTAGGTCACAGAAAACAAAGAAAATGAAAGTCTGTTGTCTACACTGTAAAAAAGACAATAAACAAAAAAGCCCAAAATACCTACTAGATCATTAAGTGCCATCCCCAAAGTGCAATAAAAACTAAACTATGCAAAACCTCTAGTTATTATTATTATTATTATTATTATTATTATTATTATTATTATTACTGTTAAGCACTCCAATTTAAATAATAAAATTTACATGCAGTCAATTGAGAACAAAAAAGACATCCAAGTCTTTTTTATATAGATTATAGATTATATTACAGTAGGTGTCATACTGTGTAGAGACCATACTCTCTTCCCATTGGCTGACAGACTTGGGCTTGTGAGGTCATGATCAGCTGAAAGTAAAACAATGTTAATAAATTAATTCATGCATGCATTAGATGTGTATCCGATCAGTAAATACACAATGGGCTTTGTTCCAGCATGCCTCAATGTAATACACCTGAACTGTAGAGTAGGTGTACACAGAGCCGCTTTAAGCACATGATCCAGTATGTTCCTTTACAGCTGTGCAGAATAAACAAAGACAGCATCCAGTCATCTACTTGGCACATGTTCATCGTAAAACAAAATCAGAGCATCAACTCCTTCAGAGGTCAAATAGTAACCTCATCTTTCGTGCAAGTCTTCCCTAGATGAACTCTCGTTTTCTTTTGAAGCACTTCCTCGGGTCACGGGATCACAGATGAGGTCATATCCTGTCTTTTTGGATCAGACCTGAGGGACTGACTGCAGATGTTGGGGCTGAGAGGTCGAGTTTGTCATGAAAAGAGATAGCAATGGCATCCTCCCCGAACTTTTTTTGGTTTTAATTTCTCAGAGTTTTGGACGAGGTTAAATTCTTCTTTGTGCATTTGGTCTTTTCTCATGGGACACATCAACAAAGTGACTAAAATACACTGAGATACCCTTCATATTCAACCATGTAATGAAAATGTCATATTCACAAGTACACTACAGGCTTTTCATATTCCAATAAGGCTTTTATGGAGAGTCTAGCAGACACATTTTTCTTAATTTGCCCTCGTGTTACGGCACCTTAAGTTGTCCAAAATTAATGTTGCCTGTATTTGCAGCTAAATCACTGGTTAAGCTAACATTACATTATTCTTATTTTAGTTTTCTTTTTTGATATTACATTTCTTTAATGCAATATATTAAATATTAATTAATTTGGATTATTGAAATTGGTGTTATTAGATTTAAGTCTGGGACACTGCAATACCTTCATTTTGTTTTATTTTTTAGCTTTTCACAGGTGGACTAGCTGGTGTGAGTCAGATCTTTGTGTTGCTGCATAACACAAGTGCTCTTGGGCGTCAAGTCAGGAACTGATGGCCGGACAGTCTCCTTCAGGATTTTCTGGTAGAGAGCAGAATTTATGGTTACATCAATTGTAGCAAGTCGTTCAGGTCCTGAAGCAGCAAAGCAGCCCAGACCATCACACTACCACCACCATGTTTGGCTGTTGGTATGATGTTCTTTTTATGATGCCCTGTGTTAGTTTTATAATATATGAAATGGGATGCAAACTTTCCAGAAAGTTCAGCTTTTGTCCTGGCAGTCCACAGAATATTTTCTCAAAAGTCTTTAAAATCTTTGCGATCTTATTTAGTAAATTTGTGATGAGCCTTGTTTCCTTTTCTTTTTCATCAGCAGTGGTTTTCATCTTGGAAGCCTCTCATGGATGCCATTTTTGCCCAGTTGAATCATGAACTCAAACCTCAACTAAGGCAAGTGAGGGCTGCAGTTCTTTAGATGTTGTTCCAGGTTTTTGTGATCTCCTGGATGAGTCGTTGTTGTGCTCTTGGAGTGATTTTGGTGGGCTGGCCAGTCCTGGGAGGTTCACCACTGTTCCAAGTTTTCTCCAGTTGTGGATAATGATGCTCACAGTGGCTCACTGGAGACCCAAACCCTTAGAAATGGCTTTGTAACCCTTTCAAAACTGACAAATGTCAATGGCTTTGTTTCTCAGGTGTTTCTTTAGATTTAGTGGCATGATGTGTTGCTTTTTGAGATCTCTATGCCTACTTCACTTTTTCAGAAAGATTCTGTTTAAGTGATTTCTTGATTCAACTCGGGCCTGGGTGTGGCTAGTGAACTTGAACTTGGGTTTTCAAAAATTGTAGTTAATCACATTTAATTCATGATGTATTAATCACTTTTTCACAAAGGTTTAGCTAGGTTTGGATTTGGTAGGTTTGTAGCTTTTGTCTCTGAGTAAATTAAATCATCACTTAAAAACTGCACTTTGTATTTATATGGGATTTAATGTTTTATATGGGTTATCTTTGACTAAATTAAAAAATTTATTTGATGATCTGAAACAAGTAAATCTGACAGATACATAAAAAATAAGACATTTTTTAACAGCACTCTACATTGATTGAAATAAATATAATAACTAGCGTTCTGGGGGAAAAAAACTAGAAGTAAAACCAACTTTTGTACCTAAAAGAAACTGACAAAAATAAAAGAAAACAAATATACCATTCTAGTCTTCATTAATATAAACAATTATATTTTATTATATATTTAAGTTTTTGTAATTTGTTATAATATTTAGAAATGAAACTAAAAAATAATAACAATGAAACTGAAAGCCCCTAAATGAAACAAGATAAACAAACAAACAAGAAAAAAAAACTCAAAGCAAAGTTTTAAAAAGTTTAATTCAATTTTTTTTCTTTTTTTTTTTTACTTAGACATAATTCCTAGTCCAACTCCAGCTCCAATTGCAGCCTCAGTGAGCTCATTATCAACAGCACATCTGCACTTTCTGAAGTCTAAGATGGAGGAACTGGATTCCATCCAGCTGAGGAATGATATCTTCTTTGGAGAAGAGCTGAGTGATTTGGACACCAGTAGATGATTGCCTGCTAGTAAATTTATTGTAAATAAAAAAAATTAAAATGTAAATACCGGCTTACACAGCAACAAATACATTTCATTACAGTAAATGCTTTTTATTATTACACAGTTCTTACCTTACAATATAAAGTGCCTTGAGGAGACCGTTGTTGGGATTTGACACTAGATAAATAAAATTGAATTAGTGGGCATGATTCTCATGTTATCACGATTCGGGTATCACATACAACCCATCTAGGACTTTGTATGAAGATTTTTTATTAAGAACAAGTTTTTTTTGTTAGTAGCTCTGATAAGACTCTGTCCTGCTGTATTAGTAGCAGCCAGGTAGTAATTTTTTTCTTCATGTTGTCGTCATGTGGCTGCATTTATTTATATGACTCTGTTAGAGTACATCAGCTGGCCAGTTCCTCCTCAAAGTTGAACGCTGACACTGCAGCTACAGCTGAGATACAGGATCTTTCTTATAATCGCGCTCTGGCTATTAGCAGCAACAATACAACAAAGTAATGAATAACCACACATTTGAAAACATGGTCACAGCCTCTGTAAGTATAATACCTGGCTGGTGCTTGGGCAATAATACTGGTGGAACTGCTAATAGAGCATTATGGGAGCCCAGGGACCAATACTGACAGGTGATTTATGTTGCCTGTGACGACTTCGGCCCTCAAACCAAACCCTGATAAAAGAAGAGCTAGATTGGAACAAGCAGGATGATGAATAGACTACACGATCCAGAGACCCGTCTCATTAGAGAGAGGAAAAGAGAGAGACGGAGCTCTGGCCATTTAGCTAATGTAGCGAGTCATTGTATGTGCGTGTGTGTGTCTGAGAGTGTGTGTGCTCACTGAGGGAGCTGAGCAGCGGCAGCTTGTTCTTTCCGCAGCAGTAGCAGATTGGAAATTAATGACACACTAAATATATGGCGAGGCAGCTTGACCCTGCATAATGGCGACATATAGGATTAACCTTGGTTGCCACTTGGGGCCATTGTTAGCCCCGCATGCTGTTACAAGTAAACAGGAGGCTGCCGCTGCAAATAGGTATTTGGGAGCTCCCCTGCTGTTGGATAAAAGAAAAAAAAAAACATACCGATTTATTTTCTCACTGCTTCAGGGGATAAAGCGATGTATTTAGGATTAAAGGATTCAAAGTTTGCATTTAATAAATAGTCAAAGCCTGGATAGTCGCAGGGAGGAGAAAGCAAAGCATGGTGGATTATAGGAGATGAATTTCAAAAAGGAAGTACCTTGGATGCTTAGGTGGATGAGAGGTAAGGAGATTTTTGTGTGTGGAACTGGTGGAACTTATAACACAAGCCAGTTTTCCTTTTTTTTTTTGAGAAAATAATTAGCTATAAAGTCAGCGATTGCTGACTGTTGATTACAGTGCTACAAATGATTATCTTTGCATAGGTTAAACCACCAGTGTGTAAAATCATTTAATGGAGCTTCATTTCAACCAGCTATGTTGAAAAGCTGGTTACATAATGACAAATCATCAATAACAAGGTGGTAATATAACATCTCATCATGTAATGGGTTGATTCTGCATAATTACCATTGATCACAGTACATAGCATCAAGCAAAGGTTACATTTAATGAAAGGATGTGGTTATTTGTGCCTCTGAAACATAGTTTATAGTCCAGGCTTTGCTTATACAAGTTATCTACATCACTATATTATATATTGCATAATGCCTGCTGAGCACGTAGTTTGTCATGGTCCTAAAGAAAAACTAGCTTCCTTGATGACTATTAGTTTTTACCAGAACCACATCTGTCCACAAGTCTCTCTGCTATGAACAAGTGACACCAGTTATTTTGGTGTTTATAGCTGGATTGATAACAAGAGTGTTCCTGCATTCTCAGCACCCAAGGAACTGAATAATATGGATTAGAATTGAATAGCCCTTTATTGTCATTGTACATATACAATGAAATTATGGGTGATCCGTGCCAACTGTGCAGGAGTAAAAAAAGAATAAATAAATAGTAAAGATATCAGAAATAAATAGCAAACAGAAGAGATATATACAGTCTATAGGAACATATACAAAACAAGAGAAAGGCACACAAGTGCTTGGAAGCAGTGCAAAGGGACTATTACCTTTGTGTCTAGCAACAATGTCCTCACAAAAAGAGGAAACTCATTAGTGTTACCATATTGGCCGGCTAATGAACTACCATTAGCTTTGTAGGTCAAAACTAATGTTCATTTAATTAATAATTTTGCACTCTACCTCCAAAATGGACACTTGTCCCTCAAAAATAAACACACAAAACATCAAACAAAAAAGAAAAAAAAAACAGTTGAGGCCAAAATGCTAACCCTAAGAATTCAAAATGCAAAGTCATAAAACCAACAACTGTATATGTCTACCTTTATTGATAATCTAGAATTTTCTCACAGTTAAAACTATATGCTAAAAACATACTGATGTTTAGTAAGAATCTTAGTTAAAAGTGATAACGTGCTAATATTCAATAATTAGCACCAAAAGCAAAGTACAGCAGGACCTGACAGATCACCAGTGTTATTTACAACCCACTATGTTATTTACAATTCATGGCATACTGCGGGACAGCTGCTCAGTCTTTGTTTGACGATGTGCCAAGCTAGCTGCTAGGCAGACGTACACTGTGTTTTACATAGCAATGAAGCACACAGTAGAAAAAATAATTATGGCAATATACTGATTATGTCTGAAAACAGTTCACTGAAACCCACACAAGGTGATCACTAAAGACTAGGTTTTATACAATTCTGTATATACCCATTCAACAATTGCTGAAATACTGAAAGACACTGCTCTCCACCAAGCTACGCCACTAGCTGACTAAAAGCAAAGTGAGAAAAGTTGGATCCACAACAAAACTCAGCTCATTCACATCGGAAAACCTCCCTGGCTGAAGCCTCCTGCTTTTATTGCCATGATGGATTTCCCATTTAGCTTGACCCTATATTCATTAAAAGAGGATTTAAACCTGTTAAAAAGGGAGAAGAGAGAGGCCCCTTGGGGAGTGTGTTTGCTCTGCCAGGCCCCCTGCCTGTGACACACACTTTCTCCTTCACACACGCACACACACACACACACACACACACACACACACACACTGGCTGCTCTCCTTGGCCTATAACTCTCTCAGACAGGTCTTGTTAGCCATGGAAGACCAGGAAGGAGAGTCCAGGTTTTATTAGTGGCAGCAGCTGCACTCCTCTCTGGCTCTATAAAAGGTAATTACTGCTGGTGGTAACAAGCTAATTGATTGCTAATTAGGTGAATCAGTTCTCTAAGTGCTGTCCCATTTATTGACAGATGGTGACGGAGAGTGTGTGAGGTGGTTTAGCCATGTGTATTATTTAGGTGCTTAGAAGAAGAGGGCTATGGTGACGACAGCTCACACCTAAAGGTTGATCTCCGTGTAGTAGAGATTGGACTCTACTGGGCGATGTGGAGCAAAAACATGATTGATTCAGCAAAGGCTCATAGTCAGAGAGGAAATGAGAGCTGAATGGGGCGGCGCACGGTCTGTCGGCGCGCTCTGGGGACCAATGGGTCCCCAGCATACACTTTCATATGGAAATGAGGGGCCAAGCTGACACAGAAGGAGCAAGCGAGAGATGGAGAGTATATGTGAAGGAGAAAGGGGAAGAGCTTCAGCTCATCAGCAGGCATGACAGCAGGAAAACAGAAAGGAGGAGGGGAGCTTCTGAAATGAAGGCAGAAGAGAAACAATAGATGTGGTGGGAAATTCAACAGAACCAGAAACCAGAACTGTAGCTAAATGTAAGAAATAATCCTTTATTTTGCACTGCAACAAGACTAAACAATGCTAAAAAAACAAAAAAAACAAAAAAACAACAATTCAGCAGCAAACAATACACTCAAAAGAAAGGTATAGATGAGACATTTTAGCAGGTAGGAAAATACACTTTATAAACACGTCTTGGGGGATTAGCAGTGTGGGAAAGGAATTATAGAAGATAAACCTCCTAGCTGTTATAATCCTGTTCAATATATTCTATATAGTGATAGAAAGTTTACAAGAATAATCATTTCAAAATAATTTTACATAGTTTCTTTGGCACATACTGAGTATTGCTTAGTTCTTATTTCACTATTAAATCAATTCTTGCTTTACATTTAACTTGTAAGGATAAACACTTTATCTATGACTGATAAAACTGTAAATTACAACATTTCACTTAACATTCTAATGTCCCATCATAAATAATTAGTTTACAATTGACCTACAGACAAGAGAGACAAAGGATCTTTGTAGTTTTGTACTTTACGGTTATGTCCAGAACATTGATAGTGAGGTTTTTCAATTGATTTTTGAGTACCAGACCTACAGTTTGCCTTAAGCTGAAGGCCAAGGACAAAAAAGGGAGTTTTACAAGACAATTGAACCTATTATAAATATGCTAAGTCGTATACAGCCGGAGGTTTGATACATTGACACTGCTATGAATAAGTCAGTGTAAAGTCAGTGTAAAGTAAATTTCATAACAGAGTTATAATAGCATATGGCCTGTTTACCAAATCTTTGCATTAATATGCAGCGTTCTAGAGATGTTGTCACTCTGGTTTGTTTACATGCTACTTCTGCTAACCTGCTAATGCTGCTAATATTGTGTAGCACAGCATAATGAAATGGCTTAATCAGTGCCAGCTTTGTAGTTGATGCGGTTTTTAATTTGTTTTTACTAATAGAAAAAAAAACCTAAATAAACTGTTGGCTTCATCTGGTGATGGCCTCCAGCTCGCTTTGGAACGGTTCGCAGCCGAGTGTGAAGCGGTGGGAATGAGAATCAGCACCTCCAAATCCGAGGCCATGGTCCTCAGCCGGAAAAGCGTGGAGTGCCCACTCCGGGTCAGGGACAAGTCCTTGCCCCAAGTGGAGGAGTTTAAGTATCTTGGGGTCTTGTTCACGAGTGAGGGGAGAAGGGAGCGGGAGATCGACAGACGGATTGGTGCTGCGGCTGCAGTGATGCAGATGCTGTACCGGTCTGTTGTGGTGAAGAGAGAGCTGAGTGTAAAAGCGAAGCTCTCGATTTACCGGTCGATCTACGCCCCCACCCTCACCTATGGTCACGAGCTGTGGGTAGTGACCGAAAGAACGAGATGGCGGATACAAGCGGCAGAAATGGGCTTCCTCCGAAGGGTGGCTGGCGTCTCCCTTAGAGATAG
>VVHJ01033456.1:0-29488 GCA_015107715.1 Tylochromis polylepis | reverse complement strand
AAAAAAAAAAAAAACACCAAAAAAAAAAATGAAATAAAGAAAAAAAAAAAATAAAAATTAATAAAAAAAAAAAAAAAAAAAAAAAAAAAGCCTACAGGGAAACAGAAGTGTCACAGTATTGTGGGTGTTTGTGGGTGTGTGCACTGCATTGCGAAGCAAACCAGCATGTAAATGACTGACAAAAAGCATCAAAATGGAATTTAGCATAACCGGTGCTAATAAAAATTTAACTGCAATTTGAATCGCACTGATCGCACACAGATTTTCTTTTGTGGTCAAAACTAACTTACTGACAAGAAAAATGTGCTCTGAGGTTAAAGATATCTTTGGTTTCCGAGTGATAAATGCACTGTTAGAAACACCAGCTTTCCATTTAGCTACTCTATAATCCCATTTAACTGCTGCTGGACAGTGATACTTTAACCTCATTAACACAGAACCAGAAGATGTAAACAACAGCATGTTTGAGTACATGTTTGCATCTGCGGCATCCTGCGATACCCAGACACATTTACAAAATGAATATTCTGCATTTAGGTAATTTCGTGTATCAGAGTATCAACCAACACACGTGCATACTTAAAAAAAGTACTTATAGCACTTAGGTGACACATATTTGCACAATATTTTGACCCTCAATCTCCAGCAATAAAAAAAGTTAGAAACACAGGCTTAAGTTTTATAGACGGTCATATTTTTTTCCTAGCAGCCTTTCAATAATGGAAAAGTACAGTTTCACCTACAGGGTAGAAAATATTCAATAACTGGGGGAGTATATTGCACTTTATGAGATCCTTCTTTCACACTGTTCCCGGGTTACAGCCACACACACACAGATTGATTTGTCCTTAACACTACCCTTAAGCCTGGGAGTTGTTATTCTCCTGCTGGTGACATTAACCTTTGGAGAATCAGCCTGTGTGGAGCACTCTGTACTCTCTAGCAAAACTGCACAATTACACAAATCTATCCTCAATCTTGAAGACAGAAACAAAAGAAGCTTTACAAGTAGGGGTGTCCACCACATGGAATTTATACTTTCTTCTCCTGCTGCCCATTATGCATCAACAACCATCATTTTTTTTGTGACTCCTGGCCACAAAACAGTTTGATAAGTAGATGATTTCACAAGTGACAGGATACAGAGCCTCGTTTCCTCACGCCTGCTCTATCAAAGACTTCTAACATCTGAAAACATGCACAATTCACTGCACAAGGTCTTTCCCTCCCAGAGATGAGCCAATTATTCTGAGGTTTGGGAGCTGCGAGAGGAAGCCGTCCCCTGATGCAGTCCCACAGTTTCCTCTCTTGGCCATCGTCTGCTCCTGCTCTGCCTTCCTCCACTCCATCTGACAGCTGCAGGTGTGGAGCTGTCCTCCTCCAACCAACTCAAGGAGGGGAAACATGAACCCAGGCAAATATAGTGGGGAAGGGACATTACATTTTGTAAGCTTGCCAGTTGTCTAAGTAGCACTTAATCACACTAAATGCACCAGCCACATTTGTGCCTTTCGTTTGGCTTTAGCTTTAAACACTTTGGAGCTGAAGTGGACTGTGTGTACTTCTGCACTGAGAAACCTGAGTAATCCCTGTGTACCTAAACAGCAGCTTATTAAAGTTTTCTTCAGATTTAAAGAACCTTGTACCGAGTCCCTGCCTTAGCATCTGAGGAAGAAAACTCAAAGCACTGTGTGTTTTCATGGTACGCTTCACTGTTAGGATGAATTATACAACTTCACTTCTAGTTCTGCAACTTCATCACCATGTTACTATTTTCTTTTCATAAAATTACATCCCTCGTAATAGCTTTGCTGGAATAGTGGGCTTTATGGTGCTCTTCACACCACTTTCCCCACATGTACGTAAACTTTCCAGTAAAAAAAAAAAGAAAAAAGAAAAATCTGAACAAGGTGGGGTCCTCTGAAAAGACTGCACTCTCTGTTCAGTGCAGAATTCTGCTTAAAGCATCACTTCTTCCACTGAGGCCCCTTATGTGTCAAAGACCTTCACTGTGCTCCACTGGGCTGTGTAGACACAGAAGGCCTGTGCCCCGCTTTGCAGAGGGCAGTGAATGTCTTACAGAGCCAGATTAAATATCGCCACTGACTCAAAGTGCTGATGGTGATGGTGGTGGTGATGGTGCTGCTGCTGCTGGTGCTAAGGTGCTTTCACTGTTCCTGCAGGCTGACTTGACAGTGCAATCACATAATGGCATTTTTCTAAATCCTCCACATGGCAGACATAATTTCAGCAGCAATCACACAAGTTCTGAGAGGCCTCTTTAAATTTAAGTTCCCCAGTTTATTCCTTACTACTGCATGTCAGACCTGGGAGAGAAAAGAAGAGGGGTGCATCGAGGAGCCACACAGCAGAAGTAGTCACCCATGCTGATGCGTATTTTTCTAAAGAAAAGCAAAACTTTTACAGGACACCCAAAGTTAACAATGTAATGACCGCATCGGTCTGTTTAACAGTAGAACTCTAGACCAGCAACATAGTTCAGATATCTGTCATGTTACAGCAGTTCTGGGATGGTTCAGCATCCTCAGATGACTGGAAGTAGTCCACATCCAAAGGATGCAAGTTATCCTCAACGAGAGGCTATAAAGAGTGTGACAGGTGGGAAGAAATACACAGAAACACCCATGCAAAATGAAACTGGTAGAAAGTATATATTAGGTCGTTTACTTGATTTCATCAGAGTAAACTTAAGTAACTTTTTGATATTCAAGAAAGTTTTCATAAGCTCTCAGAACTGACAGACAACAAGCGGGCAACTTATCAACATTTCGAGAGGACTACTTCATTTGAGGAAAAATGGGGTTCTTGGGGTACTACAGCACTGTCAGACAACAGGTGCCTTTTGAAAACACACTTACCTTGTAGACCTTTCCAAACGCACCGTCGCCCAGCTCGCCAATAATTTCCCATAAATCGTTGGGATTGACGTCCCGATTGACGTGCTCGTACTGTTTGGCTCTCTTTTTCATATCGATGGTGGGCAGACGAAATAATTTACTCAATCTACCGAACGCCATTATTTACAATGTACTAACTTCAACTTTAACAAAAGAAAAAAAATATATATTAAAAAATAAAAACTGTCAGCAGTCTTGAGCACGAGAGTACTAGGCACGCAGAAACGTGCAGTTCGCTAAAAAGAAACTCTTATCTACCGATTTACAGCGTCACTTTCAGCGTCCTTGAGAGAAGAAAAAGAGAACTGGGCTGGTTCACACAAAAAAAAGAAAAAGTTAATCTATTCCGTCCATTTCAGCCCGTGGGCTCTGTGGGGCTCTGACGTGGAAACTTGGCGTGCTCCAATTAACAGGCTGTGGTTAAGTGCTGGGCGAGCGGTGACCACCTGCCGCTATCAAGACACGATGGAATTGCTGCTCGCCTGTCTGGCTGGGCAACTTGTTGATTCAAAATAGCCCCACCTTGGTACTGAACAGCGCTCTCGCTGCCGTCATGGAAATGTAGGAAATGTAGTTCCTTAGGTAGAACGAGTCGGTTGAAACACAGCGCTGAGGCGGTTAAACGGGACTTCATGTCCGGGTTGATGCTGGGCGTGCTCTCTGACAGCGGCGGCGTCTCCTTCAACTTCAACAGCTGTGCTGTTTACCAAAGTATAACCCCTGTAAGGACATTTAGATTGCATGCATGAAGTTAGGACTTCATTATATACAGATTTTGTCTTCTCGTTCTCCTGTTTAGGTGTTCTGTTTGCGTTTTAAAAATATATCATTAAAGAGCAAAAAAGAAACTAAATTTGGGTGATTGTTTATTACAGCTCGTTTAAAAAAATTTTTAAAAAGCTCATTAATCAATATTTTTAAAATACACTTCTTTCTTGTTCTTACTTTCGTTTCTCTTTACTTTTAAGCTGCATGCTGGTTAAACTTAACTCAACTGAAAAGGCAAGGCCACGGCGCCATCTAGTGGGAAAGTCAGTTCATCAAGTTTCTGCATGAAATGTGAGGAATTTGACGTCAGGAGACGTGCAAATAAAGAAAACGATGGACATATTATCAAGGTGATTTGTCGTTAATCCTGATATTTGTATAAATAAGTAGTTATATAAGTGGTGTCCGTGGGGCCCTTTCCCAAAAGAAAAATAATGTAATTTATTATTATTTCAACCTCTGATTCATTGCCTTTAGCTCATTTTTTTCTGAAGAACCTATCATATGACACATTTTCCATGACTTCACACTATCGTGTGAAAGGGAAGGTTTACAACATGGTAGTGTGAACTGCTGTGATGAAAGGTTTGGAGACGGTGGCACTGACAAAAAGAGAGGAGGCGGACCTTGAGGTGGCAATCAAATCATTCATAATCAAGATCTTATCGTAAATTGATATCCAAGAATTCTGCAGTCACTTTTGCAATTAGTCTGACACACAGCTAGCTGTGCACATCAAACAGAATATCAGGGAGGTTATCTATGTTCCTGAAAATGACCTTCAGTGACAACTGAGCAAGATTATTTTAAAGATTATTGGAAGAGTATTGTAAAATTTCTTTGCGTGCTGGAATATCGGTGGGAAATCAAACAAGTATTATATGTAAAAACGTGTAAACATACATGGAAATACAGTATGTAAGGTAAAAACAGAGTCTGTACAATTCTAACAAGTTTAAAAGTCAGTGTTTTATTCATCAACACTCCATGAACTCTCTTAGCCAGACTTTCTTCTAATTTCTTTAAATGGTCTTCAGGATTAGTTCTCCATACTTCTTGCGGGACATTCAAAGCAGGACAAGGACAATTTCTCCTACAGAGAAATGATGGGTGGTTCAAGATTTTTGCACAATATTGTAGTCATTTTCTTTTTTATTTCCATGGCTAGAGGCATAAGGAGAATATATTTTTGGACAACTCAACTGATTTAACTTCTATTCTTAGAAAGCCAGCTTGCATCTTCTTCTTTCAGTGGCTCCCTTTAGGGGTTGCCACAGCAGATCATCTGCCTCTATCTCGCCCTGTCCCATCCTCTTCTGTCACACCAACCCTCTGCATGTCCTAGAAAACCAGCTTGTATATTACAAGAAAATGTGCCTTATACTTAAAAGTATGAGAGTTAAATCACCTGTTCTGAATAAATCAGCTTGTTTCACACAGTAGATAAAATGAGGGGATGTGGGTTTCAATAATGTAATGACTTATGAAGTGAAAAAGACCAGTGCACTGTCTTACTGGGACACTAATGATATTTTCCTGCTATAGCAAATGAAAATGTTTGTTGCAGATACCTCACAATCCTTACTGTTGCGTGTCATGTGATCCAGTTTTGACTTTAATCAAAGTATTTAAAACATGTAATGCACAAAAGAATGACTGTAATATCTCCATCGTAAGATGCAATAAAGCTTACTGCTGGATCATGCTGGAGCTTACTTTTAATACCAAACCTTATTTTGTGCTGCAAAGTCCATTTTAGACTTTGGGAACAATTGGAAACAGAACAGTCACACCTCAGGGTCCATTTAGTAGCTTGTAAGCGGCTATTACAGACGTATTTAAAGAGCACAAAAGCAAGATAAAAGTGTCACGGCTGACAAATCTTTTACTTGTCTGTTACTGTTACTTAAGCGCTGCCCTAATACAGTCAATATGACCTCCACTATGCAATATGCTTATCTGGCAACCTGTGTGTGAAAAAACCCTGCAAGAAATAAAATGAATGCTGTCTTTTATCACTTTTGACAGATCAAAGGTACTTGGAAAGCTCAGGTAATCTTAGACTTGCAACAACCTCTACATGATAGTTTTAATTTGCTTCCATAGGGGTTTGACTCATTAGTCAGCATTAAAACTTTTTGTTGTTGTTGTATTTTTGCATAATTATTCAAACAACTGTCTATCAACCAAATGACTGTATTCATTTCATAAGATGCCTGTGTAATTATAAAAAAAATAAATAATACATCTTATTGTGTAAAATATTTTGCTTTATCATCTGGTTGGTAATAAATGTCATTACAAAGAGAATACATGCTTATAACACTGCAATGTGGTTTAATCAGGTGAACTCATACTCATGTCTTCCAGGTTTGTTTTTCTTTTACAATACAGTCATTACTTGAAGAAATAAAGAATGCCCACTGAGGCTCTTGCTGTCTCTCTATCAATGCTCTCGCTGAGCAGCTTGAAATATTTCAGCATCCAGGATGTCAGCGCTCCAGGGTAGAGCAGTCAAAGGCTGTGAACACCAAGTCCTATAAAAACAAAACATGCCAGGGACACTGGTGAGGGAGGTGTGAACATTTTAGCAGTGACTTGTTTTCCACTTGGTAAATAATATTTGTATATGCTTTATGTAAGCCACGGCAGAAGGTTACCCTTCTCTCTAATGAAAGTGAATTTACTCTGACCCTTCTCTGAGGCATGGCCTCAGCTACACGGGAAGATCAGTCATGTCAGGACACCAATAGCAGACCCAGATGGGTCTGACATCACAGATCAGGTGAGTGGGATCAAACGCTCACAGAGCACAGAAGGTTATTCATAATCTGCATCATAAACCCTGCTTAATCCTGTGAAATCACCAAGTGAGTGACCCAGTAAACAGCAGTTAGTTTGAATGCATCTCATCACTGTTAGCCTGTTTTCAGTTTATGAAACTAGATCAGGTGCGTGAGTGAGTTAAAATGCAGCATACATAAATATTCAATAATACATATTCAATAAAAATGTGGTTTCATCAGAGTTATACGTTTGATCTTAACAATGAATTGTAATTTACTTTATGACATTTCTAGACTTCCCAAGCTCAAACGCACTACACCACACTTAAGTCACACAAGATGGGATGTTAATATCTGATATATCGTTTAGTATGGCACAGTTTACACTTATTTAGACAGCTTGTCTTGTCTTACCCCGTGGCACCTCTCTGACATGATGATGAAGAGCTGTCGCATAGTGACACCCAGCTTCCTTACGTCTCTGGTGTAAGCACAGCGGCGCTGTCGCAGGCCCTCCACCATTTGGATGTAGGTGCTCATTTTGTACATCACACAACCATTCTGTCATGAGTAACAATTAGTGTCCCTGTGCATGATTTACTGCAGCTGAAGTTTGCAGTCAAAATACCACAGAAGTGAGTGTCAAAAATGCAGGGATGGCCAGATTAGTCAAAACAATGTGTTGTAGATCATCGGCAGAAAGGAGAACTAAGAAAACATTTTCTTTTCATAATGTTATATGGCAAAAATCTTGCCATTTTATTATTATTATTATTTAATAATAAAGACATACTTACATGAACATCAATGTAGAGATTTGGCATGTGTGCCATGCAGTAACTCTGGATGAAAAGAATGACAGTTATGAAATCTCACAGATTTTACAACCTTTCCAGACCTTCCATGATTTCTTTGAAATCATGTTTCTCATGTCAATAAAGCCAACTGAAATAATATATAATTATTTATGTAAAATACAAAGTCTTTATTATTTACAGGTTTTTAAACAATTAGAACAGTTATAAAATACCACTTAGGTGTAAAGTAAAATGAAATTTAGCAAGCTGACTTACAGTCTCTTGGTCCCTTTTCAAATCTGCTGCCCACTGGGTGAGGTCCCGGGCCATGTTCAGCACCTTAGTATAGCATGTTGGTGGGTAGAAAGGGTAGCTCAATACCAACGGCATCAAAGATGAAATAAACAACACGTGTTTAAAGATCGCCATGACTCACTGACACCTAGTGTACCAGCAGAGCTTTTGTTTGGTTGTGTGACCAACGCTCACACGGAGCCACGTATGCATCTGGATGGATTTTAACACACCCTTTGTTTACTCCAAAATAACTGTGAAGGAATGACAGGGGAAGATCCTTTGTGATGCAATAAGGCAGATTTGCATGCATTGTATGCATTTGGGTTCAGCATTGATTCTCCTCTTCTAATACATGCAAATTTGAAATAAAGTAAAAGATACAACCTTAATGTTGTATCTGCATTACTGCTCAGTAGCTTGATAATATTTATTTTTTATTATTATATATGAATCTTTAGAAACAGAGTTTTTTTTCACTGACATTGATAACTGTTAGGGAATGAACTGCAGGTTTTGATTATGTGTAGCATTTAGTTAGTGTTCTCCCCAACACAGACGATACATTTTCATACACTTTTTAATGTCAACAATTTTTATTTGTATGATGCATACAAACTGTGAAGCTAACGGCACAATATCAATTTTCCAACTCAGCATAGAGTACTTTTCAAATTAAACTGGCGCATGTCTTAGTTTATATATATATATGTTTTTAATTTCTTCTATGCAGGAGGAGAGGAATCCAGATAGTTTAGATGTTGAATATCCCAATGAAGGCAATTGAATTAGTTTTCCATTAAAGGTTGGACCATCAGCCTCACAATGATTTTCATTAATTGCATTATCAGAACTAAACTAAACTTGTTAGTTTAGTTTAGTTCTGATAATGATAAAGAGTTTGCTCTGTTGCTTATTTACTTATTTATTTGTTACAAGTAAATAAGCAACAGAGCAAACTCTTCTTCAACAAGCTAATGTGAGAGCTTTTTTTTAAAACTCATTACTGAATATTACTAGTTAATTTTGAAAAAGGCAGCTGTTTATAAATATGGGAACAAGTGACTGTTAATGTCATGTGTGGTGATACCAAATAGCTTCAAGCACACCATGTATGTTGCGATAAAACACTGCAGCAACTATCAATGTTCAAAATATAAAGCAGATGAGGTGTGGCCTAAGACTTTTACACAGTACTGTATGGTTGCAATAAATTAGCAGTTTTTCATTGTAAATAAAGCTGGCATTTAACAGTTACTTAGCCTACCCTTGCTAACTACCCTTGCTGTATAAAGTTTGGCTGCTCTCAGGCAACAATCTCACTATTATCCATTAGATGGGGCTAATTTCACAGACTTGTGGGCTCTATAGTTTCTACATAAAAGTTCTGCAAAAAAAAAAAAAAAATCACCACTCCTCTATTCAAATCTGATTCCAGTATAAATGGGCATAACAACGACACCTTCCCTTTGCAGATAAAAATCTCCCATTTTCACTTACAAAACTGGGACAACGGGAACACATGCTATGGCCTCCAGTGTGTTGTGTAGCTTTACTTCATCTCTGCCCAGGTGTGATCTGAGCCTGCCGTCATTCATCACATCTAAAAAACATTTGCACTTCCCAATGATGCCAAATGCCAAATAAGGGATTGGCCTGGTTTTGAATGATATCTGCCCCCACTTCATAGTGTGGGGCGATCTTGTCAGTAAGATGGATGACCAACACTGAGCGTCTTACCATGACGGGCATAAAGAGGAAGTGCACTGTAAGCATGTCTTGCATCTCCCAGTCCCACCACTCAGCCATTCTCCTCTCGACCTTGGCCTGCTCAATTAGCAGGGGGAGGCAGGAAATAGTGCAGTCCTTACTATGGATGGATGCGTTTTACAGTTAGTAGTTAATGGCTGAAAATGTTAATATATAATCAGTGGCTGCACTAAAGAAATATGGCCAAAAGCAGGCAAATTCAACTGCATTGCAGTAAGCAACAAACTTATTGCACATGTGAGACATAAGATCTGAAGGCACCTCTTTTTATTTTACATCTTAGTTGTTCTTTTGGAGTAAGTAACGAAGACGTGAGTCATTTGCTTCACATATTTTATGAAGATCATCATGCATGTATAGGTAAGGATATAGGTCGCTGCATAATTATATATTATAAAATGTGGAAAGACTGTCACTACCTATGTGTCTATTTTCACAGGTGAGAATAGACACATAGGCAGACACACCATATATAATCTTACATCATTATATATGATGTAAGAAAACTTACATCATATATAATGCTTTTGCCCATTCAAGAATATGAACTCTGTATTGATAGCTGGCATGAAGCAGTACAATAAAGCGCACTAAGATCTGCACAGACTGAGAATGGAACACTAGAGGGACATTATACATGGAGAATTATGGACATTAATTACTATTTCCATATAATTTTAAAAGCTATTATGGTGCAGCAGGCTCAGCTGGACAATAAAGAGACTTTCCACCAGGGGTACCCGGTGGAAACAGTTCTGATGCCTTCAAGAAGTGGTTACAGCTTCTTGCCAACACAATATGACCTCTGACTCTATGGTGGCAACTATAGGTAAATGAGCAATATAAGGTAATTTCAAAGTGATGGTCTATACAGTAACAAAAGATCAGCACTGGGTGATTTTTCATGGCTGAGCGGGAAAAAATGAATAGGAAATCTGATTTGTCTCAATGTGGAAATTCACTAGAGAAGTATTAACGAGTAAAGATTCGTGGAAAAAACCAGAGGGAAACCTCAGCCTATGAAACGTGCGTCTCTCAAGGCGCACGCGGGTGGCCAGCTCTTAAACAGGAGGTCAGCCGCTGATTAGTGTAAGCAGCCCTGTAGCAGTTCCCCCCCCCGCCGCCCAAATATCTGTTTGGTCGACTCTGTCGTCTGTCCTGTTGTCCTCCAGAAACACAGCGCAGGATTTCGCATTGCACTCGTTCGGCACATCCCGCAAGTCACGTCTTCCCGTGTGGTACCATTTGTTTTCCATGGCAGACGTCCCGGTGCATCGTCGTCCGAACACGGGACTACAAGTGATGCTTTGAGCAGCACTGTTGCTCCTCACCTCTCTGCAGCAAACCGGACTAGAAATGGTCCTATGCTCAACTAAGGTAGGTAGGTGCCCACGGCTGTCCTGCATGGAAGCGTGGGGGTACTTTCTATTCAGCGCATGCTTTCCTGTTTGAGCAGATAAGGGCTCCCGGCACAATGTCCTCTGCGGGGTGCTCAGCACTGCGGCTTCCCGCACTACTTTTTTGAATATTTCATATTTACCCAAGAGGGACATTCACATTCGCCGTGGTGACCTTATCACGCAGTCTCAGGATGACATTCATTAACGGGCTTCCCTAAAGGACTGCATGCAGAATTTACCTATACAGCTCACATTTTAGACCCTCATTCTTCCTAAAGATACTGACAGACACTAAAGCGTGACATTAAAGGATTTAATGGAAAACCACTGAAATATGATACGATATGTTAGGAGATTATCGTCCCATTTAATCACTTCAAGTTACTTCTTTGCAACTCATCACTGAATTGTGCATGACTGCCACTGTAAGAAGCATTTATTCTGTAAAAACTGAATTTTTCTTTTCTTTTGCTGGTGGAAAGAAAATATAGAGAGAAACTTATGAAATCTCCTGTCCTAAAAAGGGCATCTGAATGGATTCCATTCACAGTACATAACACCACCAGACAATAAATCAAGCCTGCAGCTTTTTTGCTCTTAATGGAAAAAACCTTACCATTCATCACACTTGCACTGTTCTGTGGGATGTGCTTATGGTTGAAATATAGAAATTAAATTATTGATAAATGATGGGAAGGAATGAAGGAGTAGGAGGTGGGAAAGAGATCTGCATATGTAAGAAATGCAAATAGCAGTTATTTTTACCTCTTTCACTAACTAAGTACATTTCCTAATCAAGCCCCAGTGAGTTGTTTATGTACTACTGCTATTAAAGTTTGTTTATTGGTATCTTTAAAGTCTGCTGTTTCTTCCCTCCCTTCCTCTCTGTCCCGCCTTCTCTCACTCTGTTGGTGGTGTCATGTTTGCCTGCCTTCCTGCACAGGTTAGACTCTCAGTCATCAGAGGGTCAGAGGCAGAGACACATCACCCACCTTCCTCCTGGCTTGGAAGAGCTGCCCGTCTGCCTGCAGTCGCCTGAACAGCAGTGAAGACAGACAGGGAGCGTATGCTGTAGTTGTGCTGCCTCTGTGTGTGTGTGTGTCTGTGTGTGTTTGTGTGTGCATGTCAGCACTTCAGTGCCTTTAGTGTTTCCCCAAGTCTTTAACTCTCTGTGGGCGCGTGTATGGATCCAGTGATGTGTGGTTGTGTCGAGGTGGGCAGTTAAGAGGAAGACAGGACCTATTCAAGTCAGCAAAACGCAATCGAGCACGTGAGACCGTCTGTGTGTATGTGTGTGTGTTTGGGGCTAGTTGTTGACCAGGCTATGAGTGAGTCTCAGAGGGAGAGCTGTTCGGTGCTGAGTTGAGTTGAGCACAACAGGAAAAATCCACAAGAGAAGTAACCATGGGGCTCGGACAGTCCAGCAAGGCTCCGGTCACTGAAGACACAGATGAGGGTGAGTATTAAACCTTTAAAATAGTTATTTCACTTCTTTTCTCCTTTTAGTGTCTTTACTTTACTCAAATCTAGCAAAGATGAAAAATTGAGATCTAAATGAAACCAAAGACAACACAGGTTAGGAGCAGGATTCACCACCACTGACTGATTGGCTTAGCCCATCTTTTTGTCAGCTTTTTTTAATGTATGAAGATGTTTCCATTAACTCAGAAGATTAAGAGCACTTACAGTTAATGCATAGAAGTGTAATATGCTGATTAGGTCTACCACCAGTCCTCATGAGTAAGGAAAAAGAGGAATATCCCTTGACATACAACTGTTTAACTTTAATATGACCACAACAGCGTATATTTTTTGCAAATATGGATATAGTTAGGCATAGAGGAGAGAAAAACAAAAGCTGTTTACTAAATGTCAAAGACATTCAATTTAATTCAGTTCAATTCAATTTTATTTATACAGCGCCAAATCATAACAACAGTCGCCTCAAGGCGCTTTATATTGTAAGGTAGACCCTACAATAATACATAAAGAGAAAAACCCAACAATCATATGACCATTCATCAAAACTCATCTGTTTTTTGTTTAATTCTTTACTCTTTATATTTATCATTATTGATCACCCAAGTCTTTATTTTTCAGGCTGATTGCAGTCAAGATAACCTTTGATAGGACTAGTACTTTAACTCGGGAAGCTCCTGGTTTGAATACATTTTCTTTTTCTGTGTGTCCTGAGTAGATAATACGTTGTGATGTTATTGATCTGAGTCAGTCTCGGAAATTAATTCCACTCTGGCTGAACCCCAAGGCCTTCAAAAAAGTCTGTGTTACACGAGTCAGTAATTTAGTCAGAAGTGGAGTGGTTTTTCCAGGTTTTTCTTACCTTGAAGATCCTTCTCTGTATCCAGTATATTAGGTGATGTGATACATTTGTGTCTTTTTATAAAGTTGCAGACTAAGGCTGCATTTAGCCAAAGGTTTAAGCCAGGGCAAGATACCACTCTACTCTCCTAATTATCATTAGAATTTTAGAAATGTAGCTATTATGTGACAAAGCAGATTTTTCACTCTGGCCCACACTCTCTAATGAAATCTGTTGTTTTCTCTTTTTCATTGGAGGCAACCTTTATCAAAGATCAAGTAATTATTCATGGTTAACCCTGGTGCTTAGTCATTTCGTGTGCTATTCTGGAAATGTCATTCATAACGGAGCTCCTCTGAACTCTCGAGTTAATGCCATAGTGCACCTTCTCTGACACTTCTCTCTCTCACAAACAGAGCGTGGGTGATTTCACTGAGAGCAGGGGAATAATAAACACAGAGACACATTGTTTTGATTTTTTTTTTTAAAAAGCCCTGCATCTCAGAAAAAAGTCATCCCCTCACTGATGAAACTCCCGTGAGCGACAGGAAGGGTTCCTCTTTTGAGGAACCAGATAGGTGTCCCTTACTTTACTGTTGTATCCCCTCTACTGTCTAGATTACCTAAGATGCCTGAAACCCAGTGTAATTAGGGAAACGAGGGGGATATTAAAGAAGGTGAGGAAAGATCATTGGCGAAAGAGACAGAAAAGTAAGCGACTGAAGCTCCACATACAATGACATAAGTTTTTTTGCATGGCTTAAAGGTAGGGCAAGTGTGCCTTCCAGTATTATTTCACCTCCTAACCTGCCAAGAATCTCCACTTCTAATCTTTTCTTTTGACAAGTGTTGGTGGTCCGCATGTTAAGTATACATAATATGCTCGCTCCTTTGAGTAGCAATAAAGATGCAAATTGAAGTGTCACTTCATGCTTCAGGAGCGTCAAAGGTCACTGCGAGGTGATACCAGTCGCAGTAATTAAGTTTTTTTGTAAAGCCAACATTTATAAATGCTCATATTTCAAAATCTTAGACTATCGTTGTGCATCAGATTTAAAAATAATGTGTTGATTCTCCATATATTACACCTGTATATATAGAAATAAATTATTTATCGCTTATTCTGTTGTTAGCCTTAAGGGAGCTAACAGTATTTTGGAGCTTCTAACACCGCCAACAAATATCAGGCCTGAGGCTTCCTGTTGTGTCTGTTGCCAATGTTTGCACATGCAGCTAAATTACATTTAAAAAGCTATTAAAAAACTAAATAGTTGCTAGATAAGAGCCAATGGTTTCAAAAGTGTACTTCAATAGATGCAATCTGTTGTTTGCTCTCTGTTCATGCAGCTAAAGCCTGCTCAAACATGATTGGTCAGTGCAACCCAGACTGCAAACGGAAACCAGAAACCTTCCAATTATCTACATGTTATTTATACTCACATTCAGAGATTTATGGAGATTAGTAACTGACACAAATGAATGTGAGATTGCACGCTTAATCAAAATATGCAGCTATACAAATATAGCTATATTTCAGATTGTGCCATTTTCATGTGCATCACCTTTCTTTTTTTCCTGCTCATTTGTAAATGCCTTTAAAGCAATAGTAAGAAAACATAGCCAGTAGATGCAAAAAAACCAAAATAAAATAAAAAATTGGACATAAACTAAACACAAACATTTTTTAAATGTATTTTTTGCTCATTGATAAATCCGAACCTGTAATCAATTTATTTGTAGAATAATCTGTTTTCTGTGCTGGCTTCAGTTCAGATTTTCTAGCTTACACTCACCCCATATTAGCTGATTTACACAGATGTGTGTGCATGAAGGTGAACTCTGTCAAGACATGTTTACCTCCCCTGGGGAATGACGGGTGTACTTCATGTGTCCTGCATGTGACACGTGCACGTACTACTTTGTGCAATCCGGAGACTCTAGTGTATCGACGAGTCCTGTTTACACCTTCCCGTACTTTTGTGAGATTAGAGCGGACTGACCAGTGGATTCTGTTTCAGTTGTCAGAGCAACTGTTCTAGAAAAGGATGATATTTGAAATGTTCCCAGCCTGGACACACTTGGACCGAGTAAGAATGAGTACGTAGCAGTTATGCTGAGAGTGTGAGAGACTGTGTGAGGCTCAAACTGACCAAGCGTGATTATTTCAGTCCAAACTGATAAGCACATGTCAGTCAGATTCAAATTGACTAGCAGATGAGTTCCACAGTCAGTCACATGACTTCCTCAGCTAGTTCAAGTCATGGAAAGGCTGTCAATTTGCCAATTCCACTCATATGCAGACTTGGATCATTATATGCTCTGTTACTCATGTGTCCATCACATTAAACCATTCAAAGCACTGCTAGTAAATTATGAGTCTCCACCTTGCTCTCTTTCTGCGTTTGCCTTTGTCTCTCTCACTCACTCTCTTTCTCTCTCTGTGGTTTGTCTGCTTCCAACCACGATCACAGCTGTCTTTCTAAAAAAAACAAAAACTAAACAAAAATGACAGAAAAAATGACCATGTTTACCAAAAGTGTGCCTCTATATGCTCAGTTCATGCAAGTGCATCTGTAAATCGGCTCATACAAGCATGCATGTGCATCACAAAGCAGACCTCATATGGAATAGGTTGTGTAAACACTCCAGCGCCGATAGTGCGAGATGAGGATGTGCCAGACATACGTGACTAACAGAGCATAACATTAACTGTCACATCCAATACATCTAGTGACTGCAGGCTGAGTGAGTATGTGTGCGCACGGTACACTGCTGCAAAAGAGGCAGGTAATGTTTTAGGTCAGCACTATATGTCAGAAAGCAAGTGTGTTTTTGATAATGACTGTGAATGCAGCCGCTAATACACGTGCACGTGCCTCTTTCCTCTGTCTGTGTGTTAGTGTGTGACCATGCTCGCGCGCAGACAGATGAGTGCAAAGAGTGGGCAGCAGCTGTTCCATCCTCGGGGAAACAGCGGAGAGGGAAAACCTTCTGTCCTGGTTGTCATGACAGCAAGAAACAAACAGCCCCATCCGGTTCCAATTGGCGATAAATGTTGCTGATAAATGGAGACTGAGATATGGAGTTAAGCTGCGGTTCAGGTTGCGTCCGTGTGTGTGTGTGAGTAAGACACAGGGAGTGAGAGAAGGATGCAAAAGCTGGCAGCAAAGAAGCAGAGCAACAGAAATGCTTAGGTTGTTTGAAATGGGTGTTTAGGAACAGACATCATATTAGACATCTTTGTGGCTGAAGGTTATTTCATTTCTCTGTCACATTAGAAACCTGTGACTTCTGGTTGCCCCGGAGACCTCCATCTGCTTCAGCGTGACTGGTGCATTGTTCTAAAATGAGCTTAAAGCAAACCTCACAGTGAACCTACTGTAACTGGTGTGACACATGCAGGTTTTTGCATTTATAATGCATCAGTGACCTAGTTTTAAAGTATGCACACTTGTAATTTAACTTCCCAAAGGTTTGTATTTTCCTCTAAGTTAATTTCAAGTAGTTCATTTTTACTCCTCCAGGAGCAAGTTCATGAAGCTGAAATCCACAACTTTCTCAAGCACAGTGCTTATCACGCTTACTAGCCCACCTGTCATGAAAACAACAAAACAGAAATGTTTTAGAAATCTGAAAAAAACATGATTTGACAAATGTCTTTGACTATGTTTATGCTTTTTAAAAAAAAATATAAAACAGCACATTTGAAAAATTCTGGATAACTGCAATAACTATATTTTAGTATTAAAAATAACATTTTGATTAAAGAGCGTCCGCATGCTTGTGGCTTAACCTTTACAGAAAGATACAAAAATTATCTTGGTAATTATCAGTGCTGATAATTTAGGGCATAAACCTTACAGCAGGTGGTGATCCAATAACTTTGGTAAACACAGCACTGTAACCGAGGATATAATGTCAATGCCACGGACTCATTTTAATAGTGAATGAGTAAAAACAATACATGAAAATAATAAATCTACAATACCATCTTGTTACAGTTACGTACTTGTAATATTTTAGGTCTGAAGTTCTGTTTTAGTTTTTTGTTTATTCTAAGAAACTTTTATGTTTTTTTTTTGTTTTTTTTTTACCCCACAGTTAATTTCGACCATTTCCAGATCTTAAGGGCAATAGGAAAAGGGAGCTTCGGAAAGGTAAGTTTCTTTTCGTAAGGGATTGGAGGGAATAAAAAAATGTACCCAGATTAGCTGGAAACAACAGTAAAACACAATCTTATTGTTCCCCAAAGAAGAACATAATTATTATAGCAATAAGAAAGTTAAGTGGGTCACAGCAATGAAAACTGTACTAGACTGGGACACCAATACACACTTCCAGAAGACTAGTGTTGCTTAAGATGGTTCCTAGACAATAATTTGTGAGAAAACTGCAACAGCAAATATATAATGGAACTATAAAACTATTAATTTTATGGTTGGATTATTGAAAAAATCAGTCACAAAATATAAAAAAAATAGTTATTAAATATAAAACTAAGTCTGTGTTCATTATGACAGCATGCAGGCAAACCTCTCAGGTTGTTCCTAAGTTCCATGTAATCCTAGAGCTGCAGCTACTGATTAGTGTCATGGCTTATTAATTTGCTAATTTTCTACATTATTCACTGTGAAATTAATGGCCATTTTAATTCCCTAAAGCCAAAGTAGATGGATGTTTTTCGACCAATATTCCATTCAGTTTACCGTCAGATTATCTGATAGAATCTGCACAATGTAGAAGCTGAAATGAGCAAAATTTGATGTTTTGCTTACAAACTGAACCAATAATTAATTCTCAGTATGGCCCCCAGTTTTTGTTTTCAGCAAATCAACCACTTGTTTGAGTTCTGCATGATTTGATTTCCTCTAAGCACAGAGCACAACGTGTTGTTACAAATAAAACCACACCCCAAGATGTGGTAAAATGTTAAAGTTTTACCAGCAGCACCATGTTAAGCCAAGTGCTGCATAGTAACTCACAACAGCACCTACAGTACATGTAAGTGCATATAGAGATGCAGGTAGTCCCATGCACATGCATACACACAGCAGAGACCCACACAACATCGACACTCTGTCCAGCGACAAATAAGCAGTCTAATCACAGTAGATGGCAAGCTGTTCAATGGGAGGAGTGATGTGATCAGGGTTTGGCTGATTAACTGTGCCAGCTGGTCTGCAGATCACTCTCTTAGCAGCAATCACTGGCTTATTGACGCTTGTAGCTTAGACAAACACGACTACAAAAAAGTGTAGTGTTATTACAACTCTGCATCTTTATTACACATGTGTATCATGTACGGTCTGTATGCATTTGATACACAAAAGCAGCTTTTCACATTGCACCTGGTTGTTATATTCTGCTGTTTCTTTTTGCTGGATCATATAATTAATGCTATTTATTTGAGAAAACTGACTGCATTCCCCACTGACACACACTAGCAATTCTAATGAGTACTAACCTGATGTTTCCCATCTCTAAAATGCTAAATATGCTGGTGTGAAAAGTTAAACATCTTAAGAGGGGATTAAATTCTTGATCACAGGCTTAAAGACAGATCTTTTCCTCCTAAACTTTCCATCCAACATTTTTCGGTAGACTGTGTTTCTGGTTATTGCAGAGGCATTTCAAATGCTCCACCTCTTCCTTTGTCAGTGTAAAAAAAAGTTTTAGATAAGTATGGATGAATGATGAAAAAAAAATCATACTGTAAATTTGTCAGAAGGCAGAAGGCTATTTTTTTGATTCATATCACAAATAATGAATCAATAAACAACCAGGACACAATGTGTCATAGCAATGAGGAATTTACCTTATGCCATATTGTCACATGTGTCACTTAAGGTCTGCATTGTGCAGAAGAAAGATACCAAGAAGATGTATGCCATGAAGTACATGAACAAGTTAAAATGTGTGGAGCGGAATGAAGTGAGGAATGTCCTCAAAGAACTCCAGATCATGCAGAACCTTGAACATCCCTTCCTGGTCAACTTTTGGTAAGTCATCATGCTTTAATAAGTGCAGCTGTGGTCAGAAGTTTGCATACACTCATCATGTCATGGTAATTAGCATGCATCAGCATACATTCTTAATGACTCTAAACAATAAGGGTTGGGTGCACAAGTTTGAATTCATTTCGGATTTTCTCTAAGCCACATCTATACACTCATTTAAATCTTTTATTAAGTGGTGCTGAAGGCTCTACAGTGTCTTTTAACTTGCCAGGGCCGATTACAACTGGTAGTTGCTCTTTGCTAGCATAAAAAGGATTTGTTTGAAAGCATGCACTGGATTGACCAATGCACAGAACAATGACAATGTCCAAGGAACTCAGTGAAGATCTATCTATATTGTATATTTATTCAAGTTGGGAAGGTATTTTAACTGGAGCCTTTTCCAAATGAGTGCAGATTCCAAGACTGAGAACAGATGAATGTTTCAGCAGGACAATGATCTCAAACACAGAAGTGGATAAAGCATTCTTACATTAAGCGTACAGACTTTTCCAAAGCTCTGACGTCAACCCTGTTGAAAATTTGTGAATTATACTTAAAGCTGAGTCCATGCCAGGAACCCGACCAGTTTAAATGAACTCTACTAATTCTGCCAAGAAGAGTGGTCAAATATCGAGGCAGAGTTATGCCAGAAGCTTGTTGAAGGTTACCAAAAGCATCTGGTTGGGATGCAACTTTCTAAAGGTGATTTAACCAAATAAGAGTGGAGGTGTGTGTACATATTTTGAGCCTGTATACATACTTTTGATCCAATGTGGATAAGAGAAAATCCAAAATGATTTCAAACTTGTGCATCCAATTCTTGTTTAAAATCGGTAAGGATGCATGCTGATTAGTGGATGTAAACTTCTGAGAACAACTGTATTTAGATGTTTGGTTGCATCTCTTATTCAGTCTGTATGTGTGTCTTATAGAGGATTGCTCATTCATGGATGAATGAATGAGCAATCTTCTCAGGGTCATTTCTGTCAGAGAATTTGGGGACTGACAGAAATGTATTTATTTTTAATTCCAGCTCGGAGTGTATTGAATGTAGCACTAAGTGACTTTAGCAGAATACTGTTGAATTCATTAAATATGTACACAAAAGGCTGCTGTGAAATTATGAATGCTTTCCATTTCAGCAGCTGATCTCAAAGGCTTGTGTTTCACACTGGTTATTGCTATCAGCTATAAATGCCCTGTCCATTCTTTCTCACTCATTTATTTTATATGGTGATTGGTTCCTATCAAATCAGTAAATGCACAGACCCAATGAAAGAGCATCATCAATTAAACAAAACAACAAAAACAAACCCTTTTCACACAGTCTTGGAGTGAGCCTGCAGATTCATCCAGAAAGCTGTTGACCACTGAAGAACAGCACACCCTTTGAAGTCGCTAAAAGGAAAACGTAGTTTGCTCATATGTGCACGAATCTCCTCATTTTTCAGCTTCCCATTTGCCTCACTGCATCTCGGTTTGAGGAAATCTTTTACTCAACACTGTACAAGCTCATTCAAACTGGGAATGCTAATCTAGGATGACTCATCAGGTGCCTTTAACCAGCCATTTATCATAATTTGAAAGCTAGAGTTTATTGAGCACCAAGAATCGTACTTAAGATGCTTGATAAGTATAGCTTGTTAAGTTTTCGTCTGAAAGGTGTCATTAATTCTTGATAAGCACTCCCACACGGCAACGTCTGAAAGGAAGCCACCCTGATCTTCTGTCAAGCTGAGAGGCAGAAAGATGACTTTCCAAAGACAAAGAGAAACAGCAACAACACATACAGTCTGTTTTTTAAAGATTAAAAAATAGTTGTTTGTTCAGTTCCATTACAATGGTAGTGATTATTATTATTATTATTATTTCCTCTTACATAGTTTTTTGATTTTAAGGCCGTTCCCACATTAGGTATGTCCTTCTGAACACTTAAATGAGGTATCAGGTGTTTTGTTCTCTACTCTTTATCCATTGTGTCACTTTTATATCCTCGATTTAAACTACTTCGGCAAAATTAATACTTATCTTTTTAATTACCTATATAATGGAAATAAAACCTACTTTGGTGAGAATGAATAACAAGTCATTTAAGCAAATTTTCTTTTTTTTTTAAAAGAGAGGAGGAGAGGATAGATGGACACATGAAAATACAGAGAAAAAGAAAAGAAGCCACAAGGCAGAGTGCAGTGCAGTCTGTGCAGTGTACAGACTCATCAGACAAACAATACCAGTGCTTGCTTTCTTGCTTGATTGCATGCTGTGTTGGACGGAAAAAAAAATTGGAAGTTAATGCTGTTGGCAGTGTAAGCCCCCCAGGGTGGGGGTGATATCCTCTAGAGATGTGCTTGGGTCAGCACTATGCCCACTCTCTTTCTCTCCCTCTCCCTCTCTCTCTTTCATGTCGAGTTGGCATAAGTTATGATTGTCCTGAGGTAAGCGCTCAAGGTCAGAGCGAGGGAAAGATTACCTGCAAGCGTATGAACTGCACTGAGCCAGTTAGATGCAGAAAGCTGCCTCCTGGCTGTCCTCTCCTCTTCCTCTTCTGTCCCCTTTTCAGTCACCTCTTACGTGTCTTCTCTGACCTCTCCTATTTCACGCCCTCACCACCTGCTATACTTCCCTTTTGCTCCTCTTGCTGCCACTGCACTTGTGACTGGGCATTACCTCAGATGTCTGGAAACTGGGCAGCCAAACAGCAATGCATTTGAGAGACAGGAGTGAAAACAAAGCTATTTCTGTCATGTTACACATTTAAAATGTAAAAAGTATTGGTTTTGATTGTACCATAAATAGTAAAGCAGCCAGTTGTGCATGAAAGTTATACATTGTGGTGTCAACCACTCGTTGGCACTATAATCCTTTGACAAAAAGGAAAGGTATACAGTACATTCATGCTGCGAGAGACACGGAAAGGCTGCAAGTTTCAGCTTTTAGGCTTGCTGCCTGTTTAACTGTGGATTTAGCATGTGATTTGTTTGTTGATGAGGAAATAACACAGAAGGAGAACTTTTTGAAACAGCTTGTTTGTTGCTTCTTGTATTGGAAGTGTTGAGCACAGGTAACGCACTCGTGTTCTTTGTGAGCAACACTAGCCTCAAGCAGAGAAAGTCAGTCATGCAGTAATTTTGACTGTTGTTGACTTACTTTAGTACTCCATAAGTCTCCATAATGACATCTAGGTCTGATCCAATATCACCACAATAATAATGGTATCATTTTTTACAAATTTAATAAAAATGTCATATCGCTGTAGCAATGCTAATTCACACAATAATAAGACGAGCCCAGGCATGTCTGAGAGCCAGAGCAGCCTCTGATGGCAGTTTAGTAACTAAGAAGGGAGCTACTTCAACAACCTCCAGCAAAGTACATTGTGCTGCAAAATATGCAAGAAAATTGTTCCAGCTACAGGTGGAAACAACAAACTTGTTTCACCACTTGAGGCAAAAACACACACTAATGAGTACAGTCAGCCTACGAAGGAGGAGATACTAGCACTAGTTATACTCCATATGTCAGAAAGGGCAAACAGTAGGTGGAAAATACTGCTGTTGATTACGAGGTGGAAAAACAAGGCTTCAGGCAGCTGGTTAAAAAGCTCAACCTAAAATGTAACATCCCAGGTAGATAATATTTTTCAGTTTTATTACAAGACAATATGGTGCAGACTCCCGAAGAATTACAAGGTTAGGTTACTGTACTTTAGTTATTGTTAAACTAAAGTGTTTTGTCTTCCAGGGAAACACTTCCTAGGCTAATTTTGTGCTAACATTTGACTCATGCTGTGTCACTGGATATAATGCTGTTGTTTCTCCTGTTGGCACCTTGTTTCGATTAGGAACTGTGTCAACAGTGACAGAAGCTCATAGGAAAAGAAGAATTGAAAATACCCTTTATTTACTTACACTTAAGCCTGTAAGCTGCCAGCATCAATAAAATGTTATTACAAATTTAATACCTTGATATAAATTTTGACCTCTAATTGACATTGCTGAATTCTGGGACCAATACCTTTATAATGTAACATGCCAATTAAAAAAAAATAGTTGCATAACGGTCAAAGGCAGAAAGAAAGAAGTACATTAACAAACGTCTGAGACATTGTGAAGTAAAAGCGTCATTTGCTTTAGGGAGTCCCTCTTTTGCATTATATAATCTTACTAATGCACTAGATTTCTATGCAGAAAAAGGCATCATTCATCATTTCTCATTCATGTGCATCTTTGTTCTCAGAAGCCATGATGCCCTCCCACACACACAGAAAAAGGCAAAAAAAAGAGGACCATTCGTCTAAGAATCCTTATATAAAAGGTTCAGTAAACCAGACACATTGTATTCTGTAGAACTACAGTCTGCTTAGAAACAGGATACATTTTAGAAGACTGGCACAACCAAAGAAAAGCTCAGCTCCAGACTCGAATATCACGATTACTAATGAGGCCTTCTTGAACTTCAGGTACAAACAGCATCCTCGTGTATCTGCGAAATTTGTGTGTGAAATCCTCAATTTACTTTTAACACTTCAACCGTCGCTGAATGCTTGAATGCAACATGTCAGCACGTCACTTATTTGGTCTTCAATCAAGGTGACCTGAATCAGAAAATATGATAATCAAGCGCTCTTACTGATTCCCTGAAGAAGTGTAATAGTTTATATATATGAGGGCAAGAATTTAGCAATGCACTTCTTTTTTTGTATGTGCTGAAGGAGCGTTAGACGCAGACTGATGGAAGCTGTCAGTCACAGGGAGGTGTTGGAAGATTGGGTGGGAGGAAGGTTGGAAGGCTGTCGGCATCGATCCAGCATGTCACAGTCTGAGCGGTTGACTGTCTCTGCCCATTTCAAACAAGGTGTGGTGGTCAGATGAGGCGCGTGTGCATCTGTGTAGTATTTATGTCTGATCACTATAATTGCATTACTCTGTGGTGAACAACAAAGTCCTTATTAGGCATTTTGTCACTGAGATTCACTGGTGTGGTTGTTATGCTGCCAGCATTCAATAGATAAATGTTAATGACCAAAAATCACTCAGCAGTTTAGAGGGAGTTTTAGTTCATTAACTTCACAAAAGGTGTATGGACGATGGATTACTGCAAGATGAAAAGTCTGTCGTAGGTTAAATTTAGTGTAAGAAATGCAAGTGAGGCAGTGGAGTTTGGCTATATTATTTTCCTTTTATTATTTAAGTATGTACTAGATGAGAGTTTCATTCAATATCGTATAGAAATTCAATTCAGTTTTATTTATATGGCTCTGATTCAACACAAAAATAATCTCAGGGCGCTTTATATTGTGACGAAAATATAATGCCCCTTGGAAACTGCAGCATGTTCAGTATTATTTCATTAACTGTGTAGCCTTACATGTCATAACTGTTACCTTTTACAGAGGGAAAAGGGAGTCTTTTTATAAGGACACGTTACCATTAGCTTGTGAGCCCCTGTGGTTTCTTCCATTACTAAAGTGGCCCGGGGTGTCTTTGCTTCTAAAAGCTCCGTGGCGGATGCTCTCCCATCAGACCGGCTGCCTGGAAGCCACCAAAGGGGTCACATTGAAATGCATGTGTGACACAGTAGAGATAGGCACAGAAAGAAAGAATATTATGGAGGTGGGAGCAGTTAAAAGACAAGCTGAGGAAACAGAGAGAGCAAGCACGCCACAGAGAGACCAGGCTTGATGCCAGGAAAGCTAATGAAAAGTTTTTCACAGTTTCAATGTAATGCACAGGTGCTAATCTGCAGCCTGATGACTGTTGGCTTCTGTCAGCCCAAAACTGTGGTTGAAGCATCAACAGCGTTATTTGCTTATGGATGTTTGTTCTTTCTGCAGGTGCAAAGGCAAATGGAGACGGGACTCCCATTACTGGCTGGCTGATTATTTTCCATTTCATTCTTGTACAGCTTTTCATCTTCATGCCATTATGTTGTTTATGCCATCATTATTAACAAGTTTCATGAAACTTTATCTGTCTAGCCGCTGTTAATGTAGGATACAAAAAAAGTGTGTTCAGAAAAGAAAAAGCAAACTACTACAGCTGCGATTGGACTATCGCTTTTAAAAACGACGTTATTTAGAAGGGGGGGTTTTCTAAGTTGTTAGGATTGTTTTCGTTTACATACAGTGGTCAGCGCAATGCACAGTTTTAATATGAGACAATGTCAGTGGTAACTCAGGTAGCTTCTGTGACCCAGACTTTACCTGTGGCAAACAACATAATCAGTGCCATTTCTAATTCATTTTGACAGCAGTGGCAGCAGGTCACTAAAGACTTCATTCATATTCAACTGCCTTCCAAGTACCAGCTCCCTGTGGTCAGAGAGCGAATGAGAGGGAGAGCACATTCACCAGCACTCTTTCTTTCTTTCTTTCTTTCTTTCTTTCTTTCTTTTTTAAAGAGACAGTGCTGAAATAGCAGAGATTATAGAGCTGTATTAGTACTAAGTCAGTCATCTCCAGATCGATGTTGTTTATTACCAACTATCATGAAATACCTAATACACAGTAATAACAGTGCAAAAACCACAACCATACAAGCAGGTCTGTGCGAGTGTACTATGTTTTGTCTCTTTTATGTGGAAGACTTTGGCAAGCCAGTCACTTCTCCTTTTCCTGGAGGACAGACCATTTCCACCCCACACCCCCATCCCCATCCCCACCCCCAAATTATGGCTAAGCCCTTTCAGTTTTTACCACCTTGTCTCTTTGACGGAAATCCTAGTGGGACAGGAAAACATGGAAACCTCAGCCAAGCGTGAGAGTTGGTTTTCTACTCGATTAAACTGGTTTCACGGACGGCTCTAGAGTGATATCGATTAACTTGATGGCCTTGCTGCCCTGAACCCAACACAAAGTTGTGAGCTCATCAAGTAGTTGAACAAGTAATACATTGAACTTTCATGTTAACGTATGCATTAATACAATACATGGTTTATTCTGACCATCGATAATCTACCAACCAATTGAAAACAAACAACAACAATACAAAAAAACTCTTGTATTTCTTTTTCCTTTGACAAGTGACAAGAAAAATTAAATCCTGTAATGCAAGTAAAGTGGGAGCATCAGCTACAGTTTGATTTTGAAACATTTAAAAAAATGCATTTATCCTCACACACTGCTTTATTAGATGCACCTTGGTCCCTCTGTTACCTTCATACCTGCTTTAATTCTTCATGGCATCGATTCAACAAGCTGTTGGAAACATTGCTGCAGATTTTTTTGGCTGCACATCCATGATGCAAATCTCCTGTTCTACCACATCCCCAAAGGTTCTCTGCTGGATTGAGATCTGGCGACTGATGCCATATGAGTACAGTGAACTCATTGTAATGTTCAATATGATTTGAGCTTTGAAACATGGTGTGTTGTTCTGCTAGATGCAGACGCATGGAGGCACATGGTCAGCACCAATACTCAGGTAGGCTGTGGTGTTTAAATGATGCTCAGTTGGATGTTGAAGCAGAAACTAAGAATGACCAGAGCATGCAACATTTTTCTAATTTTCAGTTGTCCAGTTTTGCCTTTGACAAGTGGTTATTTGCGTTATTGTTGCCTTCCTATCAGCTCACAGCAATCTCATCCAGAGAACTATTGCTCATTGGATATTTTCTCCTTTTTGGACCATTCTGTGTAAAACCCACAGATGGTTTTGCATGAAAATTCCAGTAGATCAGCAATTTCTGAAATACTCAGACCGGCCCATCTGGCACCAACAGCCATGCCACATTCAAAGTCACTTAAGTCATCTTTCTTCCCCATTCTGATGTTTGCTTTGAACTTTTGCAGGTGATCTTGGCCATGTCTGCATGCCTAAATGCATTTGGTATCTGGCATGTGATTGTCAATTAATGAACTAATTGGTTGTATAATGAATTAAAGGTAAATAATGGGAATGTCCAACATTTGTGAGCCTTTTTTCTCATATTTTTATCTCAGTCTATTAAAATTTGCCCAGATCAGCACAAACAGAAATCCATAAGTTCAGCTCATGATATGTCTAGTATACATGACATAAAATAAATAATTATTAAATAGTTGTTAGTAATGAATAAATTGGCAAGAAGCACATTTAATTCAGATGTAAAGATCATTTCCCCTTCTTTATAAAGTTGCTGAACTCAGCATATTAGAAGAAACCATCTCATTATATACATATAAAACAAGTAAGTCCTTTTCTTGTTTTGTGCCCAAGACAAAAGAGCAATTAATGTCCTGTTTGTGTCTCCTAAATACTTGTGACAGAGTCCGTTATATTCTTTACCTCCTTAAGTCGGCTCAGTTAGATGTATTTACACACCATGTGTGTGTGACAGAAAGAGAGAAACACTGAGGTAGAATAAGAGAGAAGGGATGAGAGAAACAGGCCAAAAACAGGAGGCAGCAAGAGAGAAAATGAGAACCGAAGACAGTCAATTAAACGATTAGTAGACAGAGTAAAAATAGAGTCCATCCGGCAAACACTAAAAGTTGTCTGGCTCACACTTTTAAACAAAAAAACGGCTTATTTTTCCCATCTTGGTTTAGAGTCTTTGGCAAGACTTTTTTGTAACTTTATCAGATTGTCAGTTATCAATAGTTCACACATCTTCAGCATCGCATTTAAAAATTTGCATACTTGTTCCTGCTATTTAACTTCTTACAGTTTATTTTTCTGTAATTCTTCTGTAATTGCTGTACGCAATAACAGGATAGCACCTAGACTGGCATATCCAAATGTTCATTAGTTCTTCACGTATCTTTGCACACCGAACTAGAGCAATATAATTAGCTAGAACATTTTTACTCTCCATGAACACAGTCGGAGTTGTGTCATCCAAAAAAACTACAAATCCTGCATCAAAGTGAAGCAATGCAGAGAATGTGGCGTTAATATGATGCGGGTTTGATGTGTGTTTCTTCCTTCTGTGCCAGACTCGAGTGTCATATCGTTTTCCAACTCAGTCTCCCTTTCTTTCATCTTTATGCACACACACAAGCATACATGCCAAACCACTCTGTCACTCTAGTTATATCTGCAGCAGCTGAAACTTTTCTTTTCCAGAATAAAATCTTGGTAGATTCCTGTTAAAGGTCTCCTCTTTTCAGAATACATTTTTATTTTCATTGTCCCAACACAGCTATGGTTTGTACAATGCAAATGAGCTTTAACGTCAATATTCTGTATGACCGGTTTTATTCTTCATCACAACTTGAACTCTGTTAGACAAGCTTTTTTGTCATTTCTTTAAGACATCGTTCTTTAGACTTCTTGAAGGACATTCAAAGTTCTTCTTTGACTTTTGGGTGCCTTTTGTTCTACTCTGTGCCAAGATGAACCCCCACATTATTGAAATCCAGGCTCTGGGGAGGCCAATCCATGACTGATCGCGTTCCATTGTGTGTTTTTCTATCCAGCTATGCTTTTACTACATTGGCAATGTGTTTGTCATCATTGTTATGCTGAAAAATGAAGCTGTTGACAATGAGACGCTTTCCAGATGACGTTATTGGTGGATTAAAATCTGGTGCGTTTCTGCCTTCATAGTTCCATCAGTCTTAAAACTATGACAGAGTATCCACTGTGTTTTACAGATGGCTGTAAACACTCACTGTTGTACCTCTCGCCTGACCCTCTGCCTTACATACTGATGACAGTTTGAACAAAACAATTTCAAATGGGGGTTTATCACTCCGTAAGAACTGTTGCCACTGATTTTCACAGCAATTCTTCTGTAATATGACATACCTCAGCCTTTTCTACACTTCTTCACTTCTGATGAGGCTTTGGTGAATTCTTGAGGTCCTGTGTCATGTCTTCGCCGGATTTATTTTCTTATTCTTAAGGACATTTTAAGGATACAGCGCACACCATACTGAGATATGACGAGGTTTTAGCATATAGCTTTTTTGGAATTACTTCATTGGTGCAAAAATACTATATTAAGCCTGATTCCATGTAAATAGGATGTCCTAAAGACAGTCAGAAACAGGATTATCTTTTGGATAAATATTTATTGTTGCATATGTAACATAGTTAAATAAAGGTCAAGTTAAATCCCGCTAAATGGGACATTAGCACCACCTTCTGTTGTAAAAGTCACCCTGCGATAGTTACAAAAGGGCAAGGGATTCTGGGTAATCCTCAGAGTAATGGAGGATTCACGTAGAGGTAAGAAATGTGCACATGTCGTGGGGAAGAAAAATCATATCGCTGGTTGTAACAGTAATACAAGCTGACCCGATTATTTTTGTTGTTTAAACATCATTTGTTGCGGGTCATTTCTCCCATCCTTATGTCGAATGGAATGCTCATTTATGCGAGATTTCTTTATTGGGAAGAAGGGAAAAAATGGGAGTATAGTTAGCTAACGCTGATGTCGTTTTTTTTATTTAGGTCTCACGCTGACTGCCCACGACAATAAACAAAAGCATTCTGCCTTGTTGCCTTTTTGTT
>VVHJ01033454.1:0-12952 GCA_015107715.1 Tylochromis polylepis | reverse complement strand
ATGCTGCGATGCAAAGTCTCTGTTCAGCCTCAAAAAGCAATACGTCAGCCACAAACAGCCTGCTTCTTGTACATTTCCTCACGACTCACACTTACTGACCTCTGAATAATTTGAAGACGCACTTGGGAGTAAGCCATTAAGAACGAAGTGACCATTAAGGTTCAAGTGCAACTTTAGTTTAACTGCCCATTTGTCCTGTAAGTTGAGATGCAATTTGAGGAGCACTTAGATTGCGGAAAGTCATTTTCTTTACATTTAGTTTCGTTTTAGCCGTTACTGGGAAAACAGCCCGTTCCCTTCCTCCAATCTGCTGTTATTCATATTACTATTGAATTTATGAATCTGAAATGCAATTTTCCTGTGGTTTTAAGGCTGTTGGCACCTTCAGCCACTTGGACAATCACACTGGGTGGAAAAAATATGCATGAGAGTGTGTATGTGAGAGAGAGAGAGGGGTATTGTACACAAGGGTATCATTATACAAAGTTATTATCTGCTGCCACTGTGACACACACACACATAAACATGCACAAGAGCAGCTGTCTTTACAATAAAGTAAGAAAACCATCATTAGTTTGAGAACAAAACATATTTTTTCCACCAATAAATTGTGATAAGATCTGATTTTAAGAGAAACTTAAAATCAGATCTTAATAGTTTCTGTAAATTGACCTTGGCAAAGCTTTAAAAGCCTCTCCTAATGGACACTGTTTGTTTTCACTCTGTCGCCTGCATGGAAATAAATTTCTAAAATTACACATTTGGTTTATTTCTGCCTAAACCACAAATTGAAGAAGTGCATTCTTGTGGGACTGGATAGTTATGTTTTTCATTTGTCCTGTCCTTAATTTCTGTTGTCTCATTACATAAGATTCGAAATCAAACTACAGCAGCCTGTCCAAAGCAGTTAAACATAACGAGTAAATTGAATTCAGTTTTATTTATATGGTGCCAAATCGTGACTTGTCGTAAATTATCCCACGGTGCTTTGCAAAGTAACGTTAAGACTTTATAATCCAAAAGAGAGGAACCAAATGATTCAACGTGAGCAAGTGGTCACTGACAATGCAGAGAAAACAGGAAGAAAACTCCAACTGAACCAGACTCGGGCAGCAAGTCCATCTGTTGGAGGGAGAAATAACAAAAAAATAAATTAAAAAAATAAATGACTGGGAATGTACCAGTGCTGACTGTTGGTGAGCAGCACAGAAAGTACAGAAACTGGGCAAACATGGGATGAATGATGATCAAACGGTTGTTTTCATACCAGATGACAAAATCAGTGCCAAAACAATACCACTCTCATAACTGTAACTAAATAATAACTGTATGCTGAGTACAAACATACAGCCAGCCTTCCACATTGGTCTCACTCTCAGTAAATGTTCAATGCTGAGAAGCTTTTGTCGCACGTTTACTGACGTACTTCACCTTTATCTGATCACATCAACACGTGAGGGCAGGAAAAGGAGAAACTGATAAATGACAGAGTATATGTATATGTATATTTTTTAAATGTATTCATTTGTTACATTTCATTTCACAGTGTTAAGAAAACAACATTTAGGTCAATCCTGATGTTCTCTTAGAGTTCTCTTACACATAAAGTCAGGAATACATCCTTTTAATTGAACTCTTGTACTGGCTCAGTGCTTGGTATCGGTGGATACTTGAAGCCATCATATCAGAAGCATTTTTAGAACTGGAAGTTGGATCAGTTTAAATCTGTGAGGGGGAACAATATCAATATAAAGTGTTTGGTTAACTGACAAGCAGTTTTGAAAAAGCAGGCTGGAAGGTTATGTGTTCTCTAACAGTATCTGTAACTTTCTCAGAGTGAGGCTAAAAAACTAGTTTGTGCATTATCACTTCTGTGCAGTACTACTGTAATTCATTTTTATCAGGCTGTCCTAAAAGCTCCCTGAAAAGCCTGATCAAAAATACTGCAAAATATTCACTGGCTCCCTATTAAACCCAGAATTAAATTTAAAATCCTTCTCCTCACATACAAAGTCTCGAATAATCAGGCCCCATCTTCTCCTGACGACCTCATAGACCATATCATCCTAGCAGCGCACTTTGTTCTTGGACTGATGGCTTACTTGTGGTTTTAAAGATGTTTCAAAGTATAATGGGAAGCAGAGCCTTCAGCTTTCAGGCCCCTCTTCTGTGGAACCACCCGCTCTGCTTAAAACTTTCCTTTCTAATAAAGCACTTAGGGCAGGATCAGGTGACCCTGAATCCCCCCTTAGTTACGCTGCACGAGTGTTTCTTCTTCACTGTCTGTGTGCTTATTTGCCATTTTGCATTTAAGTTATTAGTTATTATTAATCTCTGGCTCTCTTCCACAGCATGTATTTTGTCTTGTCTTCCGCCTCTCACCCCCAGATGGCCGCCCCTCCTTGATCCCGGTTCTTCCTATTAAAAGGGAGTTTTTCTTTCCCACTGTCACCAAGTGCTTGCTCATGGAGGACCACAGATTGTTGGGGTTTTCTTTCTATAACTGTAGAGTCTTTCCCTTACTATATAAAGTGCCTTGAGGTGACTGTTGTTGTGATTTGGCGCTTCATAAATAAAACTGAACTGGAATTAACTTAAGTGAATTCTCTATCTAAGTAAAATTCACTAAATGATAAAAACTCAAATATTAAATGCTGATAATTTAATGAACCATTAAAAAAATGATAGATTAACATATTACGCATAGTATGGTACCATTCAGAATGTTGTAAATTATTTTACTGTATTATTATTATATTACTAATTGATTAAAATATATTATATATTTAAGTATTGATATATTAAATATTAAAATATTAATGTAAATTATAATAGATATTATAACCTGGGTCCAGGGCTGTTGGATTAGACTGCATGTATGACTATCTTATCCTCACAATCTGTGAATGAAGCTGATATGCTTATAAACTCTGAATCTGCAAACTACAGTGGTGAAATATATGCATTTAAATTGTAAAATATCAAATAAGCATCAGAGAGTTCACATCCTCAGCTAAATGCATAAAAGCAGCATTATGAAACGGAAGTCTCAGCCGCCTGGCAGACTCTAAATGCAAGCCTCAGATTAGCACACTGTAACTGGTTAATGTGAATATATGGAACACCTGCCAAGTGAAATCATTATAGTAAAACATATACAACGCATATGTAGTAAAAGCACAGAAGCTAATGGAACCATGTTTCCCTGTGTTTGGCAGTGCAGAAGGACTAAAACATTTTAGGAAGAGCTCAAAAGAGACTTGTCAGAAAATGACTAATGGGGAAAAAATGTTACGGACTGTTGAAAAGAAAAAGCAATGTTCATTTCCTTATTTGTATTCATCCAGTATTTCTGTCAAAGTCACACAGAGCCACTGGTGATGGGCAAAAGAGGCACATTCAGCTCTGGTGCTGCAGTTTCAAGACCCCTGCATCAGACCCAAAGCGAGTTCTATTTGATTTGAATCCAGATGGTAACACATCTAATAATAACAAACAAAGCTCAGTCTTTTTAAATGCCAAAAAAAAAAAAGCGTTGTTTTGGAAAAAAGCTCATAGAGCAAATGTAATGCAACGGATAATATTCAAAACCTTCAGTTGGAAAGAACTGCATACTAGATTAAAAGGCAAGCAAGGTTTGTAATGTCTTGATGCATGCTCAATCATCCAGGTAAGCATTTTCAGTGGGAGAAGGTTTGTAACGTTTGAAATATGTGAAAGATTAAAATCTTGAAGGAAGCCAGTCAGAATTTTTTTGTTGTAATCACGCAGTTATTTGCGATTGTGTATTTGTCCTTCCATTTTTGCATTCCTCCCACAGACTATAGAAATGTTAACTGGTGATTCTGAAGTGGCCGTAGATGAGAGGTTGATAAACTGCATTAACTGGATAGAATAAAGTGCGTTGTCAACATATTGTTAAAATCTGACCTGTTAAGACTGCTTTGAGTGATCAGTAGAAGTAGAAAAGCACTACACTATCATTAAAAGCTGCAGAAATTAACACATTAACATGTAATCACACATACAGACAGCAGAACTGCCGAGGGTGATCATTTTGACCCCGTCCTGCAACAGCAGCTGTGAAGGCAAAGAGGTATTATCTTGAAGATGTTAAGTACTGTTAATATTCTGTTAATGTTAATAACTGTTAATATATCTAATGTTTCTAATTCTAAGTAAGATTTTATAAAATAAGCATTTAGAATTATGTTTTAGGAACTGAACACAGATTGTAACGTTAAAATATATTTTTGAATTTACTAATGAACAAACAGTACAACAAGCAGCAAAATAGCTCAAACATCTGAATCAATTAATTACTGTAGAGGTGGATCATTATGGAGGAGTTAAAAGTGAATATTGGATAACGGGTGGTATTTTTTTTTACACTAAAATAAAGAATAATTTAAAGAAAAATGCACTCACTGCATGTATTCCCTGCATTTAAAACTGACCTCACAGTTTTTAAAAAAAATTTTTAATACAATTTAATACAGCATTTTAATGAATTAATTATTGTATATAGTTAATAGTAGCAATTATGTGACCAGCATGACTGACGAGGACACTGAGCAGATGGACCTATGCAGGTCAAACTTTGGGAAGTACGCCTCATGTCACTATGAAACTAAAAAGGTCGTTCATCAGCTTCTGCGGCTAGTTTAAAAGTGTGACCCTACTTGAAAATTGTAAAACAAATTAAATGAAAATGTGTTGAGGATATTGTGTGCTGACAGTCAACTGTCCTTGTGTGTGATGAGTTCATTGATCCACTTCTGCACCAAGAAATTGTCTCTCGCGTCTGTCTCCTGCTTTGCCTCTTCAGTCTAAGACAGATTTTTTTTGCACTTTTATAACCTCTCTGCACTGAATCATACTTGTTATTAATCTCTGGCTCTCTTCCACAGCATGTCTTTTAAAGTCTTCCTTCTCTCATACAGCAGATGGCCGCCCCTCCCTGAGCCTGGTTCTGCCGGAGGTTTCTTCCTGTTAAAAGGGAGTTTTTCCTTCCCACTGTCGCCAATGTGCTTGCTCATAGGGGGTCATATGATTGTTGGGTTTTTCTCTGTATGCATTATTGTAGGGTCTACCTTATAATATAAAGCGCCTTGAGGCGGCTGTTGTTGTGATTTGGCACTGTATAAATAAAACTGAATTGAATTACTGAGTCAGGAGTACATCCTTCACTCTACAAGTGGATCATAGCTTGCACCCTCTGGCAGGTTGGGCTTAAGCTTTTTTTTATATATTATTTTTGGGGCATTTTGCCTTTATTGGATAGCAATAGTGAAGACAGACAGGAAAGCGGAGCGACAGAGTGGGGGAGACATGCAGCAAAGGGCCGCGGGTCAGACTTGAACCCAGGCTGCCTGCTCATGTACTGAGCTAAACCAACGCCCTATGTAGCCCAATTTTAATCATTTAAACTTGCTTCACATGACTTAATGTTTTTATGAGACTTTTTACATCTACAGTTATGGCCTTGCCCTGATGACTGTTTTTATTGCCTATTGAAATTAGTGATCAGCTTCCTCATGAAATTAATCTGCGACATGAACACATGAACTTTATTTATTACACAAACATTCACTGACATGATAAATCACTTCCTGTTTTAACTGCTTTGCAAAATTTTTTATTTTAGGAAATACTTGAATTTTCTTGGGACATTTAAATATAGTCGTTTGAATCCATCCCCTGTGTAGAGTCCACACTTAGTAATGATTAATAAAACAGACCCGTCTGCCCCCATGACTTATCGTTACTCACATGGTCAGGTGCTCTGTGGATGAAAACCCAAATGGCAAAATCATAGGGCTGGAAAAAAGAATCTGAACACATAGACTGACACGACCCAAACATTTCCCCCCTCTTAATTTCAGGTAAAACGAACAAACTTCTGTTGCCTCAAAGGTTTCTTTGTCCCGCAAAGTTGTCTTTATTGTTTTAAGTTCTACATTTACGCGTCTGCACCAGTTCACCAGAGAGTGAGGAGTTGTCCTTAGAAGGACAGAAAGGATGTGACATTTGGCTCTTCGGGCAAATCTGTGGGAACTGTGTCACTCAGGAATGTTGGGACCTCATAGCAAAACGCCTCTGCTGCACATACACACACTGATCCATTTACTAAATCATCCAAAATATCATCGTTCACATCTTTGAGAACTGACATGTGAAGACATCATTTCGCCAGGTGCAGGAAGACAATCCTTGCCAAAACAGTGAATATTGAATAGAAATATGGAAAATAAACCACAATAATTTTAAACATTATTATCAGGTCTGATGATTTTCTGCAACCCAAAGAGCAAATAGGCCAGCTTAGATCCAGACTGTGAAGGTATGTCTGACTGGAAGAGCATCAGAGAGCACTCGTGTCTGTCTACACTTTATACACAGAAGACCACTGTTGTTGTCACAGATGGCCCACAGACTTAGAAAAGGTGAATGAGTGTGTATTTGAGGCATGTTTGGTTCATGTTATGTGTAAATGGCGTCCACACACTTTTCTGTGCCAGTACTCAGGTGCATATGTTCCTGCGTATGTATGTGTGTGTGCTTACACATAGCTGCAGGCATGCATTTTTCAGAAATCAGCTCCACAGAGATTTTTAGGTAATTGTTCATCCATGCATTTCTTTGCAATTAATAAAACACTGCTGGGCCTTATGTTTCCACCGCATAGTACGAGCCAGAGATGTTAATCAGGGACCAAGACGTGAATCTGCACAGTGTCTGATTTGGACCACTCTGCTGTGTTTACACAGAGTTTTTTATTACAGAGAAGGCCAAAGGAGGAGGAAGTCTTTATCGCATTAATGATATCCTCGTTAGGTTCTTGCAACGATGAAAACAAATCCAGAGAAGAGTGAGGGGAAGCACGGCTGATCTGAATTCTTCTGAACTGATGAAACAAAAACAATGCTGTTAACTAGTTTTTGTTGGCCAGGATGTGCTTGAAATAAACAGATTGTGGAAAGTGTGGTGAAGAAAATCTGCTTTAAATCTGCTTTAAATGGCCACACTTGCAGCAGATGAGATCTATGACGGATAGCATGAATAGAGCTAACAAAGCCTGCTTTGTGTTGTGGCAAAATGTGCATGCAAAAGTGACATAAGCTATGTAGTTGTAATCATGTAACTCAGACTCCTGTAAAATATCATGGACAGAAGTACTGAGCCACCTACACATTACATATTCAAGGGATGCTTGGCCATGCCTTGAAGCTCCCAGCACGCAGTTTTTGTGCTGATGTTAATGTCAAAAGATGTTAACTGAATGTTAGCAACTTTTACTCACTTTTTGCCTCATCACTCGATAGCCCCGTACATGGTCTGCCATGGTCTTCCATAGTAATATCACATAAGCCTCAATTATACTCCACTGCGGATATGGACACGGACAGCTGGAGCCCCAAAGGCCAAGTAGTCACTGGCTAGGTCTCATTAAGACTGTAATCTCAATGAGACTTTTACCTGGACAGATAAAGCATAAATAAAAAGAATACAAATTCCTGTTATACTTCTTTGAAGTCCATCACCTGTGCTGCATGCATAGTTGGTGCATTGTAATTTAAATTCTCCGTGGACGTCCACAAAAAAAGTAGGCAGGCAGACGGATGTAGGACGAAAGAAATTTCACAAACTGACTTGTTGCTCTTTAGAACAACCCATTTTCAGAAGTGTTTGTAAAGGTAGACTGCATGTCGTGGTGCTTGATTTTATCTACCTCTGGCAGTGAGACACTCCATTCAAATATTAAGAGGTGTGGCCCAATAGTTGTGTCCATACAGTGTATCTGTCTGTACTATGACTTCCAAGTGACTGTGCCACAAATTCAAATGCCATTCCTAATTTACTCCAGTTCATTTATGTTTCAAGCTTATCTCCTTTTCCAGCTCTGGACCACTTCCAGTAGGCTGCCTGTTTCATATCACTGCACATACTCATCGCAGAGAGCAAATATCCACCTGCCTGTCTTGCTAACCCAACTTTCATGTCAAGAATTATCACTGGTAATGAGAGCTGGCTCAACATCTACAACCCTGAGACCAATCGAGAGTTTTCGGTCACAATGTCAAAGAACAGTACAGCGCATCAGGTAACAGGTATGTTTGTGAAATATCTGAGGTACAAAAAATTCCCTGCAAATAACCTGAACTGTGGCGACTTCCAGCAAGCATCATGTGTGCAAATGCTGAGAGCAGGACTTTTAAGAAGCATGCTGAAAGCGACTCTGCCCATCGAGATCACCCATGATGTAAAGCCTAATTTAAAGCAGGTAAGGCTTTTTGACTTTTTTTCATGGGTGGAGTCGCTGAACTTTATGATCCGGGAAACAGATTGTTATAATAATTTATTCATACAGGAATAATGTTTGGCTTCCGGGTCTCTTTAATTCTCCGTAACGTAAGATCACCAAAATTGAAATGCAGTATTTAAAAGATGTGATAGTGACAAAAAATTGCCTTGGTAATGTAGCATCAAGCTCGCTGGAAATAATTAAATTAAATAAAATAAAGTTAAAACAAATTAAAGTAGCTTTAGATAATTTTCAGTGATTTGAAAAGCATATCTGAATAAAGCCTGTGTTTCACAAAGTCTTGTGTGAAAATTTTGCCCTTGTAAACAAGAGAAATTTAATTTGCCACTGAGAGATTAATAACCCAGCACAATTTATTCACAGCTTGTTTGTGTATCTTGCTCAAGCTACAGGTGTTCCCACTGGGCTTAAATAAACATCAAGCCTTCCAGCCTACATAAACTCTCCAACACTCCCCAAAACCTCTTTATTGCTTACCTAACCCTGTATTAAAATCTGCCTCCCTTCACACACGTGCCAGTCCTCTCTGCCTTGATTCCATCTTATTCTCCTCAAAGCTGTATGTCAAGTCTGCAATATCTGTCCAGGTCTAAACCTCCCTTTCTCCCTGTAACATGGCAGTTGACCTTGAGATGCCTTCCTTGAGGAGGAACTGTATGAGTGCATGGGTGTGTGACCTTACAGCAGGCCCACTCAACTTTCACTGTAATGTTTCACCTATAGCAAGGTGAAGGAGCGTGAACACACACACACACACACTTTCCAGTGATCAAACACACACAGTTACATAAGCACGCCAGTGACCAGTCCAAGCAGCCTGCCAACACTATTAGACTTCAGCGCACGTCCTGAGGCTGCTCCAGATGTAAAAGACAGAAATACGTATGAGTCAGGGGTGTAGTGGAGTGTGTCTGCGTAAATGATAGCCACTGAAACAAACTTGCTTCTTTCCAAAGACCCGGACACACCTAATAAAGTTGTTGCTAGACCTTGTGGAGTGTCAGGCCAACCTGTACGTCTTATATGTCCCGCAGATCTCGCCAACTTAATTCCAAATAGGCTCGATCACAGCTGACTACAGTCCAGATCACCTCGTCCAGCAAAAGTCAGTACACAAACTTTCCTGTTATCTTATTTATTCACACTAAGTCAAATCCTGTTATTGTAATTGTATAATATAAGACTACACGGTCACTCACTTTAAAGTGCTTTATCTTTACATGAGGAATTGGCTATTAGTATCCCATTGCTTCAGATATGTAGATGTAGCTTTCTGACACTGCCTCATGAATTGCTTTAATTAAACCTAACCAGTTTACAATATGGGCCTTGAGGGCAACAAGAGAATAAAAATAAGTAGGATCATTAAAGATTCAGCGTAATAAAAGAACACAACTGGCTCTGATTCTCAAAGGTTATTTCAACTATTTTTTTTAAATTAAGGTTAAAAATATGTTATAGACTCATTAGACTGCAACAGTCTAATCTTATATGAGTAATAATAATAAAATATATATAAATAGCAGTTATTTTTGATAACAATCAAAAACAGCAAGCATGTGTTACAACACAACTTACACCAGAGGCAAAATGTAGAAGCTGTTCAAATCAATTTGATTTTGTCCTGCTGCGTGCATGCCCATGCTGCAATATTGTTTGGTGTGTTTGTGCTGTTTGCAAACTAATGCACTGAGTCACACTGTGAAAGAACGAAAAAAATAAGGGTGGTAGATGCTGTTCATATAAATAAAGAGAAGATAAATATTCTGAGTCAGTCCACAGAATATTTCCCCCAAACCTCAGGAATAATCAAGATGGGGTTTTTTCAAATGTGAAACAAGTTATTAGTCAGTAGTTGGTTATTAGGTTTAGAGGGCAGTTACTTCTTCATACAGAGCCAGGTAAGCTTGGATAACTTTGCTCCCTTAATCATTTTAGAAGAAATTCTTTTTGTATTTATTTAGGTTATCTTTGTCTAATATGAAAAAGTATTTAACTCTGACAAATATGCAAAAAATCAAGAAATCCGGAGGGGGACAAATAGTTTTTAACAGCCTAAAATTGTCTTTAAAAAAATCAAGTGTACTATTACACCCATTGGCCAGAGACTGCTATGCAAGATTTTGTGGTAAACTTGGCTTCATAAGTTAATTATAGACAAATTATAGAACTATATAATTATAGAAATTATAGAAAAGAATATTAGTATAATATAATATTGAGTAAACATATTAATATTTTATTAATTGTACTAATTGTATTAAGATAAATGTCAGTCTGGAGGCTGATTTTGATGTTAAAAATGCTGCACAATCAAAAAAACATGTTTTACTCTGATTTCTCACTTGCATTTATTTCATTGTTACCTACCCAGCTCAGTACTGGACTCTGATACATACTAATTATTTTAAAAAACAAAAACAAAACAAAAAAACAGCTGTAGTTTCTGCAGTATGTTTAAATAACTTCCAACAGACAAGTCTTTGATTAGCCAACCTTGGGCATTAGTCTGCAGCTGGCTGAAGGTCGACTGCTTTACTTCCTCTGCTGAAAAAGATGTCGGAATATGATTAAGAGCACCAGAACAGCTGTGGAGTGGGACACTGTGATGAGTGCATTTCATCATCTTTTCAAGGCCCAGAGTAAAGGAGAGAGCTGCTTCAGCCACACATGCAGTGGACATTAACAGAAAGGCTACAATGGTGGCTTCAACACAACCATGTAATGTATATAAAAGATGGGCATACATGTAGCTTCAGGGTCCGTCAGACTGCCATTTTTGGTAATGACTAGCAGGGGGCAACGAATGTGGTTTCAAAAGGAAGTTAATTGTACAGAGGTCATTGTGAAAATGATTACTGCTATGTAGCAACTCAGTCAACAGTTTACGGCTTCACAGATGTATTTTGTAACTTTAATGTGTTTTTCTGAAACAGGTCTCGCTTGTAAATGAGACATTGGGTCTCAATGGGACTACCTGTATAAATAAAGGTTAAATAAAAATAAATGCAAATTTTAATGCTATGTTTTTGATAGTATTTACAAGTCATTCTTTCTGCCTGGAAATAAGATAGCTCAAAAGGTTTTGAGTGAATTCTGATAAAACTTTGTAGGTATGACCTCTCCTTCAAGGTCAAAAGACTGATCTGAAGGTCAAAGTAATAATAATGCATTACAGAGCTATTTAAAATGACAATAGATTTTTAGACTGACAAGAACATTTTGGTATGGGAGAATTTTTGAGTAGTTTATTAACTGTATTATGAATTTGTTATGAACATGACAGTAACAGGTTATAACCATTTAAATGCGGAACAATTTGAATGCATGTACAATGTTCCTAAATACATTTTGCTTTTCTGGAAAATGAAAGGAACATGATTTTTTTTTAAACGTTCCTTTCACTTGATATTCATTACCAAACATTTAAACTGATTTTACTAAACAATGAAACTAATGCTACACATTCAAAAATAATAAAAAATAATTGTAGTCAAAATTATGTCAAGTATGTTAAAATGAGTTTCAACATGGCAAACAACAAAAGCCTGCACTTTGCACTCTTTTTATTAAGTGCATTTCAAAAAGTGAATATATAGAAAATATAATATTCTTCTCCTAAAAGTAATTGATGCCTTGGCAGAGGTTTGCGTTCTCAAAGTGCTTCTTGTTAACATTTGTTTTTTACAGCCTGTTAGCACGACGCAGCCACATTAAGTGACCGAACTGTGCAGACACAAAACTCCAATATTTTTATTCAAAGCTCCAAAAATAACTCTATTTTTAATTTCTGTGATTCATTTATTCAAATTAGTTTACTTCTTTTGTGTTGTGTAACTGCAGACACAGTAAATAATATTTGAAGAGTTAACAGATGTTTCTGGAGAGATGTGAGTGGGATGCTTATCCACACTGTACACGTTGCTGATCACACAACACATTCTCTTTTAACATGGTATGAGGCCATTTTGGCTTCTTTGGTGGCGAGGTCCTGTAGGTCTCCTGTTTCAGAGACCTACAGCATCTATTTTAAAATATTCAGTGGGTGGCATTAGCAGTTGTTGTAGGCTGGTTAGGAAAATATTGTGGTTTAAGTTCAAGAATACACTGTATGTTAACAAAATGATGAGTTGAGTGACAGCCCTTCATGCTAGTAGTTTAAACCATTGTGATGTGGGCTGTGAAACAGAGAGTGCAACTCGATATCACTGCACTTTCTGGAACTTTCTGCAAGGTGAAAATGTGCTGCAACTGCTGCTGTGATGACAGTGAACTCAAAACTCTCCCAGGACAGCCACTTGGCCGGTTTAGGAGCCCTCCGTGGGGAAGTTTTATGGACTTTGTGGGTCGTTGCTTCATAGACAGTGGACGGGCATGAATCTCCTGTCTGTGGTTGCAGCGTAGATCAGCGCTGCGTCAGGATCCCTGTGAAGGTTGGTTAAGACTCTGAGTTATGGCTCTGGAGAACTGTTCTCCTGCAGGCGGGGCTTTATGGGGTCACCAACTATGCCACGATACTCAGCATACCTGGACACTCACACACATACAGATGTGTCTATCCTGAAGGTATCAGGGGCTCCTTCAGTGATTCAAACCAGATGATTAATGGGCTAATTATCATGCTCT
>VVHJ01033453.1:0-12079 GCA_015107715.1 Tylochromis polylepis | reverse complement strand
GTCAGAATAAAAATAAGAGCCCAAAGTTAGTTGTAGAATATTACTAACTCTAACATAATTCTGTTAGATACTTAAAATAAAAGCCTCCAGCAGAGTTATGGGCCATGATCTAGATGTGTCAAATTGTCAGTGTCGAAATAAAACTCATTTTTATTACTCTGACCATGTGCTACCACTATGAGAGTTTCAAAATAAGACTCTTGTTTTAGCTACAGAATATTATTTCCTTGCTCTGAACTGCGTTAAATTTTCAAAATAAAAACCCAGTTGAGTCATTGGATTTATTTTGACACCCTTTAACTTATTTTACCAGCAACTTCAGAAAAAACTCACTACATCTCACTTAAGGGTAATTAACTGTTATTAATTAGATGGTAGTGGTGAAACAAATCAGCATTTGATCCCCAGTTTGGCTCCTGTGGATCAAATGGAAGGCCACAGGCTTAAAGCCCTCTTCCTTTACCTTATTAGAAACAATCCTTGAAGAAGGTTTTACTCACAGTACATTTACCAATTCACGGAGCCCTAAGAATGAGTCCATTGTGCACTGTTTCCCTCATTTCTTTCTTCATGCTGTTCTGTTTGTCAGGGTGACTGGAAAGCTGTGTGGAATGTCCTTGATACCCAGGTTCTTGTGTACTGCTCTCCTTTCTCTGTGCCCACACTCCCACTCCTTATCTTGACTCTCAAACCACCAACTGCAGAGTCAGGGGGTGCATTCAGTTCCACATTAGCACATTGTCTTCCTTTGATGTCTTCCCTCCAGTGAGCCCCCTAGTGATGAAATTCGTTACATCCAAGAAGTGAGTGACTCAGTTCTCCAGAGAGGGATCATCTCAAGTTCACTTTGAGTGACCTTCATGTAAAGTAAGTATTGATTAGGAGGTAAACATCACCTAAAATAAACAACTAAATAAATAAATAGATAAATAAAAGACATTTGGGCTGTTTTTTCTTCAAGTTGTTCTGCTTTCATTATCGGTTCAGTAGCAGTGGTGCAGTGTGAAAGGGTTTAAGCTGAACTTTATATTTAAAGCCGCCCTGTGGGGGTTTCCTTGTAAACAAAGTTGTGTTTACATTCAGTGTTACACACTAAAAAGCCTCGCGTGTGTCCTTGAGGCCTGACAAATGTGCTGAATGTGTTTCCTTCATCATGAAACATTTCCAGAGCTGTTTTCCACCAAATATATATTTTAATATCGTGGACAAATTACTGAGTCGCTTTTCACTTTACAAATAAGAATACTTTGAAATTCACAAAAAGGTCTGTTACAAATTCTCAACAAAGGAGACATGTAAAAAACAAAAAAACAAAAAAGAAAACATTTTTAAAAATATTGCTTTGTCCAGTTATTTTTGAGTAACTGGACAAACCTAACCCACTAACCCTCAGCCTCCTGGCAGAAAAATCTTTAAGTGGCACAAATCTCCTTTAGTACAATTTCTAGAACTCATAATTAAAAGATGATCTGTCACCAGGTTAAAAAATGTTTTATGCTTCTATTGTTTGTGCCCTGGCCTGAAAATCCATACAGTCACAGTAATCTGACAGGAGAAGGGTTGCTATCATTGTGAAAATTCACTGAATGCAAATTGGGAAAAAGTTCTGAAAGTTATTCTGTCTCAAAAAATGGCGCTGCTAATAGCTACATATTATACAACATCACTAAGAAACCTGCAAAATAAAAAAATGCATGGATTGTATCAAGGTTCTCAAATTCCAATGAGATCATCAGTTGATGCAGCTAAGCTATCAGTATGAGAAGCCTGTAATGATGTCCTTACTGAGTAAAAGAATCCTACTTGACCTCCTTCTTGTGTAATTGCATTAACGAGATTTTCAGTAAATTTGACCTCTAACCCTAACATTGAGTTTAAGGTTACTGAGATTCAAACTTGTCCAAGATTTGTAGTAGCCTGTATGGTATTCGAAAGTCTTAGGCTGGCTCGTTCTTGAGTTTTCATTTTCACAAAGCTGAGTGTCAACACCACCTGATGCCCACCCAGGTCCACGCCCAGTGGGGTTGATGACAGTACCCCATCAGCCTTTTATAGCGGAGGGCTAAAAATGGCTGTAATCCCTGAACAGTTAATGCAATACTTTAATTAAACCCCTTCGATTAAAACTGACAGTCGGCACTTCAGTCACATTCTGACTGTTTCACTGATAATCCACTATGGTGGTGTACAGAGGCATTTTTGCAAAAAAAAAAGAAGAAAAAAAAAGAAAAAAAGCAGCATGCCTGTGCAAATACTTATGTACCTGGCCATATGAGCAAAAGAAGCATTACAGCAATAATCCTTGTGTCTTTGTTTTTGAATAAACACAAAGACACTACCTGTAAGTTAACCTATTTAATTCCACCAGCTTGCTAGCAACCTGTTTGGGGGTAGGAATCACATTTGCCACTTTATGTAGACTTATTCCTGTTTCGTATATGCCCAACCATAAACCTAGTCCTAAGTGCTTTTCATTTAACCTGGTAGACGTCAGGTTAAATACCAAATTAGAGCTACTGGTGCCCAGTTTTCCCCAGACAGTAAAATTAGAATCTGGCATGTGTAACCTTTACCTTTATGTTCATATTTTCAGCAAGAATTTTAGACTTGTTAGGAAATAAAATCAAGATATCAAGTTTATAAGATACCAAATTATACTTTCTCAGCATCAGTCTTGAGATTTGTTTTTTTTTAGACAAGCATTCAACATAGAATTGATTAACCCTCTATGGGAACCTGGGGCAAAACTGTCTCTCCCACTCTCTGATAAATAATACATGCCCAGTGTTCAGTTTTGTTTCACTTCATTTTGTTAAAAACACAAATTCATTTAGGAATATGACTTTAGCTAAAGGTGTAATGAAGTGAATTGCTAAAAGATTAGATTTTAACCCAGGGCGTCAACATTATGTAATATCGGCGTGTCCCCTTGAGCCAACCCTTAATTTCTATGCATATTGTACATTAATTGCGCATATAGGGACTTTCCAATTAAATATATTACTACAAGTTGTCTTGTGCAGAACTTGAAGCCTTTGTGGCCTGTGAGGGTCTGTGGCCACAGGGCAGCAGCCTTCTTTGCTGGGACTTTAATTCAGGTTTGAGGTGGAGCAGCATTCCAGCACCTTCACTTAAGGAGTAATTCAATCTGATAGGCTGTTTCATATTAATCAAGTTATTTCACATGTGCTGCAGTCTGTCATTTCTGTTTTTCCTATTTCTAAATATTTGACAAACAAATTAGTAACAATAATAATAATACTTGCTTGAGGTTAGAAAGCAGTATTAGTAACTTATGTAGCATCAACTTAGAGATTGTTGAATTCAGCTCAATCCCTAAAGAGTCAACTCAGTCAATTTTTATTTATATAGCACCAAATCACAACAATCGCCTCAAAGTGTGTTATATTGTAAGGTAAAGACCCTACATATTACAGAGAAAACCCCAACAATCAGATGACCCAGCCATATAAGCAAGCGCTTGGCGACAGCAGGAATGAAAAACTCCCTTTTGACAGGAAGAAACCTCCGGAAGAACCAGGCTCAGGTAGGTGCAGTAATCTGCTGCGATCAGTTGGGGATGAGGGAAAGGAGACAACACAAAAGACACACTGTGGAAGAGAGCGAGAGTGTAAAATAAATTGCTAATAATTAAATGCAATAATGTAGAGTGAAAAGTGGTGAGTGAAGAAGAAATTCTCATTGCATCATGGGAAGTGCCCAGCAGGCCTAGGCCTATTGCAGGGTAGCTTAGTGAGGGTTAAGGGTCACCTTATTCAACCCTAAATATAAACTCTATCAAAACAGAACGTTTTAAGCCTGAGTTATCATTATTTTCAAAGGTAGGACCCAGACCTACTGTAGACCAGTCTATTATTTCTACAACATTCATGGACACTAGGTTAAGTCAGCACTGTGTGCATTTCAATTCAGTTAAATTTTAGTAAGGGTGTGTGTTTATTGGGCTTTCCCCAAAGCACAATACTATGCAGCTATTCAAGCTGCACATGACCGGACAAAATCCTTGTGGGCTGGGAGTTTCTGGATCACAAAGCGAAACAAACATGATGGCTTTTCGATATATTATGAAAACAGTCCAGTGAGTTGACTTCTGAAAAACAGTAGAGACAAGAAACAAGGCATTTTTATTACTGACTAATTCTTCATTTTAAGACTGAAAACAAGTAGTTCCAATGATTTTCAAAAGTTTACCCAGGCGCTACTCAGATGCCATTATTTGCATAAAGTAGCAAGGACCCACCATAATGCATTGACTCTGCAAAAGTTGATGAAATATTTACTGCCAAGCAAAAAAAAAAAAAAAAGAACAGTGCCTCGTACTCATTTTGTACTATAAATCAGTCTTCCTCAAATGCCATAAGTGAGCAGGTCAAGTGTGGAGCAGAAACTGCCGGTGATGGTGTTTTTGAAGGCATTTGTGTCAAAATGCAACGCAAATAAATCTAATTGTTTCTTTTGAAAAGTTATAAGATGCAACTCCAAAACAGGATGTGGCAGACAAATGAAACCGCACTTATGAATTCTCTGCGGTTCCTATTATACTCTGGCTTCTGAAATTCTATCAGCGTGACAACCGTGTCTCAAAAGTGCAGTACAATCAAAAGAGTGTAAAAGTGAGAGACGGGAAGAAAAGTAAGGCAGGAACAGGAATGGAAAGAGTCACAGAAATAGAGTGGAAAGAGGAAAAGAGAGGGGGAAAGAGAAGGCAAAGCACAGCAAGAAAACTGCAGTCACAGTCTGGGGACTGTTTGGAGTCTAAAGTAGTTCAGTCTCTTTGAAGCCAACAGGAATCTGTGCTGCAAAAGTGATTCCTTTTAAAAGTGAAGGGGAGATTCCATCTCACCTTTCTGGTGTGATCCTCGCATGCTTGTGATTTAAATTTCCTTGAAAGCCTTCTTTGAGAGAAGTGTGATCTCGAAAAGCACTATTTAGCTGGGATTAATTGTAGCAGTGTCTTAGGCATGTCACGGGGGATTGCTGAAACACTTTAAAGCTTTTAAAAACCACTGTAATGATAAACATGACACGTGGTACCATTTTTTTTTTTTTACTGCCTTTACAGAGCTAAACGCAGTTGGAAGGGGAAGCCCGGTTTCTCTGCCTAACTCATCCAACACGGGCATTTTGTCAGAACCTGTTGGCGTTACATTCTTACGTAGAGTTGATGTTGGGAAAGGGTGTGTGTTTTATCAAATAGCATCTTCCAAAGTTGAAAAATTCAAGTCTGAAGTGCCAAAAACTGCAATTCCATTTGATACTGACTCCAAAATGACTCAATCAATCAAAAGAGTCTCATTTTAAAAAGTCCAAATTCAGCTTGGTACATAAAGGTGATTTCAGACACACTAGATTTTAAACTCTAGTGTTTTCAGAAAATAAAACACCCCAGGGCACATATTTTGAGATTTCATAAGCTTTTGTGTCTCAAAAGTCACACTTGTGGCATCTTTAATGTTGCAAAATCATTCCAAATTTAATTTGTTTGATTTGTTGAGCTCTCTGATAGAAGTGGGTAGCTGGCAGCTTCTAGGCCTCAACTCCACGAATTCCAGTTACTGAAGGGGACTTCTTGACTCTCTCTGTGGCATTCTAATGGACTTATCTTACAATGAATATCTTTTGTTTTATGATACAGATGTTCCAGAAGTTTTCTGCTTGAGTTTTGTTGAGTAAAAGTCTCTTACTTTATTACTCTGTTACTGCAGTTAGCAGTTAGAGCTAGATTAACTCATCCAAATATCACCTCTTCTGGCTCCATACAGCCAACATGGCAGTATCTAAAATGCTACAGTTGAGGCTTCTTAATGCATAGTGTAGGAAAAAATGGGTGATGTATCAATGGCTAAGTCAATCTAATATACACAGTCAGTGATTTTTGCCCAAACATGGTAACTAACTCAACCAATATATTTGAAACCCTAATATAACAAAAAATCAAATTAAACACATAATTGAATGCAAGTTAAAACTAAACTGAAAGTTAAAATATATAAAAAGTAAACTAGTTAATAAAAAAAAAGTTCCAACATGGGGCACAAAACTCAGTCTCCTAGATTAGAGTCTTTTCACTTGCCTCCTTATGCGGTCAGCTCATGCAGCCCACCTGGGCATTAAAAAGCTGGCCAGTGTGTTTCCACATCCATCTCCTTGACGTCAGGTTTCTTTTGTGTCTTTTAATAAATTGTATTTTCATTAAACCAGATCTTTCGAGTGGACTTCCTCCCTGTCAATTACCCCAAGTCATTTTTATGACAAAAGAACAAATGGAAAAGGACACCTTGTGTATCCCTGAGACATCCAGCTTAAAAAAAAAAGGAAAAGTTGAACACCTATTTGATACCATCAGAAGTGGATTGGAGTAGTTGGATGATCACAGCGTGACAAGATTTACCATAGCTGTCATCATAACTAACAAAAAAGTGTTCATTCGCTAACACATTCTTGCCTGTTATAGAAGAAAAATCTGCAGAAATACACATATATTAGAACACAGGGCAATAGAGGCCGTCTATAAATAGAGCAATATGTGCCTTTGTGTTCAAACATCTTCCTTTGATTTGACACTAGCTGTAGTTGCTGTTTGATGCAAGCAGAGACGCTGTCTGTATCCTCACAAATTAGGACACATATATTAGGAGGAATGAATGTGTCAGTACGCCACAATGCCGCCATTTCATTTCATCGAATTTAATCAGATGCGATGTGTGTTTGCCTTAGACTTTATGTCTTTGCCTCATGCAAGAACATGCCACAATTAGTTGCTTTTGTATATGCCAACCTGTCTTTTTCTGTCATCAGGAAACGTAAGGATGAATGACTGGTCTCTTCTAAAAATAAGACAAGGTGAACCAAATAATTGACATCTCTATCAATTAAATATAGCTCTTTAATTCTTGGTGGGAAAATGAACAAATCCTATGTAATGAGGACGGCCAATTGCTGTTCTGACTTCAGCACCATCTAACCAGGAGGACTGGTTTGATTTCATTTGCTTTAGTTATTTTCCAGTTTGATACCAATTAGTATGTATACATATACCTATTCTTAGGGCTTCTATGTAATTAAAATCACCACTGTTTCCCTGGCCTGCTCCTTGACCAGCAGCTACTAAGTTGAATATGTCTCACTGACAGAGTGTGACATCAGGAAAGATAGAAGAAAAATTAGCAATCCTAAAATTGGTTGTTGAATGGGAACCATAAAAACTGTAGCAAATGGTTCGTAATGGGACACATAATGCACCAAGAAAACAGCAGTTTGTTTGAATTGAGCAGCCTCTGCCTCGTGATTTTAGTGTCGCTTCTAAAGCATTTTGTGCACATGGACTTCATACAGTTTCTGGATATTTGGGTGAGGATATTTTCCACAGTTCTTCCTTATATGGAGCACACAGCAGGAAATAGTTGGCTTCAGGCTTCTACTGAGAAAAGGGTTTGAGTACTTTAACAGGACCACAAACAGCTTGTGCATGCTGGATATGTGGCTAAAAGGTGTGTGACCTACTGTATATTTAGCTATATACTAGCTTTTGACTTTGTGACACTGCATAACACGTTATCCCTCTTAACTAAAGTGACAATATTAGCCAAAAGCTAGCCATTGTAATTTCATTGCTGTAGCACCAGCATCATTCCCTTCCTCAAGCAGGCCTGACCACCAGTGTTGTAGGGCTGTACTCAGCATGCAAGTAATTCTTCTCTTCTTCTTGCTCATTACATTGAACGCATAGTTGCAATCTTGCATGGCATGGACTTGTACGAGGGACCATCAACTGCTGGGCTCTTCTGTCAGGTAAGTCCTCAACTAGCTCAGGGCTTCACTGCATGCCTGAAAATAACTTAAACGTGTTAAAAGGAAGTATGTTGATTTATTGACAGGGAAAGATAGAGTAGCTAAACAGTGATCTAAGTTGTCACATCACGCTACAAAACTGAAGATTAATTAGTCCTCCTCAGGAACTCCATTGCGTTATCTGATTTTTTTTTTTTTTTTAAATGTCAGGTCAGTATTATGAAAACCAAATCGGGGGGGTCAGTAAGGACTGAAAAAGTGTGTAAGTGATTAGAAATGATCTATTGCATCCTTATGCAAATCACCTCCAGTTGTTTCATTGTTTCAGCTTGCAGGTGGTCAGCTTAAAAGAAGCAGATGTTTGACTTCAGAATTCGATATGAATGAAGACTTAAATTCCATAGTAGCTGTTGTTTCCTCGCAGGCATTGTACTCCCTCCATTTGCCCTTGTTCTTTCTTTTATTCCTTTGTTGCTCTGGCTTTGATTTGGTATCACAAGTCAACACGACTAGAAGCAACTCATTCTGTCCCAAGGATTACCAATGTAAGCCGTCATGCTCAGCAGCACTGCAGATGAGCCTCGCCTTTGCTAAACCTTTTTATAATTGCATTTTTATTTATGGAATTCCTGACTATTATTGAGCAGAAAATGAATCATGAACGTAGCTTGGTGAACACTGTATGTACAAATGTATTTTTTTTTTCAAATTGTCAGTTATGAGTCAGAGTAATGAAATGTTTTCATTCCTCTGAATTTGCTCTGCTTGTGATTTATAATGTGGAAGAAATGAGGCATGCCTTGAAAAAATACCTTCTCTATGCATAGAACTGGGAAAAAAAAACAACTGAGATTTCTTGCATTAAAAAAAACTTTGTTCTTCATAGATCACAGAATCATTGAACTAAAAAATGTACAGAAACACTGCAATTCTTTTGGACTATATCCTATACACCAGCATTCCTGGTAATAATCCAAGAGTTCCTACAAACAATTTGGTGTCAGCAGCACATGTCAAAAAGGTTGGGACAGTGTCCTGTTTTCCACTGTATAGCAGCAACACTGCTTCAACAATGCAGAGGTCAAAGGAAGCCAATCCATTTTCAATGCTTTTACTGCACTGGTAACTGGAGCATCATCATGCTAAACAAAATGAAGCCACTACCAATCATATTGCTTTCCAGATGGTATTGAACTGTGGATTAAAATCTGATGGCAGTTTTCTGTGTTCATAATTCTATCAATTTTGACAAGATCCTCAACACCACTCACTGAAATGCTGCCTCAAACTATGACAGAGCCTCCACTGTGTTTTACAGATGGCTGTAGACACTCACCGCTGTACCTTTCTTCTGGCTTTCTTCATACATGATTTGGATTTTCACTCCATGTGAAAATCCTGTTGCTATTTGATTTTCAGTCCAGGTCTAGTGTAATCAGCCTTTTCTCCCCATTACTCTTGTTTAAGAATGGCTTCTTGCCTTTCTGCTGAGATTATTTCTGAGTGGTTGGACCAACTGAGGGGACAGATGCAGCCTGTGTCAGATCTTTCTTAAGGACATGACTTTGAGATACTGTTCATCTGGTGTAGATAGTGTCTTTTTTTTTTTTAGGTCCACCACTTCTTCTTTTAGCCCCCACTTGTCCAATTTCCTCAAACGTTTAAGGACACATCGCATATAACACTGGGATATGCTAAGTTTTCGACTAATAGTGAAAAGCGAAACAGCAGCTGATGCCCAAAGAAAAACTTTGGGCAAAGAAAAACAATCTTCAGAAAGCCCAGAGAACTATTGATCAAGACCTCTTTAAAAAAAAAAAGACCACTAAAATCTGGATCATTGGAAGAAATAAGGTGTGGTTCAAACCCTTTGGACAGTACTGCATTAGACAGTATACTTAGGCGAAGGATGACAGGGAAATTTGACCCTAATTTGAAGGATCAAAGGATTCATATTTTGGCTGAAAATGGCTGCAAAAAGTTACTAATACAACCACTGGATGGATTAGTAGCTTTTTGCAGTCATTTTTAGTGAGGAAATATGTTGGGAAATATGCTTGGATGGACACTGGGCTACACTGAAATTGCTTTCCTGAGAAAACTGTCACTGGCAACGGTTAAAATATTGTGTATTCATGCATTGACCTAGTCTGGCCTCATTAGCAGACAATATTTTGTTGGGACAACTCTTATGTGAACTGATCTGTACATAAGGTGATAAACATACTCTCTACTCTCCAGCATACTTATTACCTTTTGAATCCATCCTCACTGCTTCTCAAAGTTCTCAAAGGCAGAGCAAGCCTTTTCATTACGGTTTGACACCTCACTGATGGCAGTAAGACCTTCCTTTTTTTCCCCTAAATGTGTAAGAACTCTTAACTGGTTTAATTGTTTGATTTTTGCTTACATGTGCACAGCTATTAACAGGATGGTAAAGTGCCAATTATGAGGGCTTTAAGAAAAGATTTCTACTGCTGAATCAATTAACTTCCTAGGCTGCAGTTCAGTGCAGCTTTCATCCACTTTCAGCTTATTGTCCGTATCTCGCTGATCCGCCATTACAAAGGCCAAGAACAGCTACCCTCAGTAAAACCGCAAGCTGATTGTACAGCAGTGAAAGAACTGAACAATCAAGCAAGCTGATATTGGATAATTTTCTCAGGAAATGCTGGAGAAAAATGTATAAAGATTAGAATAAGCGTTCACACAAAGATCTTCAATAGTACAACCAATAGAGTGTAGAAGGACACAGTTGCTTGCTGCGTTATTAGTCATAACAACTTTCCATGTTCACCAAAGCACAGGGCTAGTTTAACTTTTCAACAGTTGCCTTTCAAAGAAAATGCAACATCAATGGAGGCCCACTGCACCTGTGAGTCTTCCAGTGTGGATCAGAGAGCTTTTTAACAGCAGCTTGCCCTGCAGGTCAACTTGATGAGCAAGTATTAGTGATGTATTCAAGAGTGCACCATGTCATAGTCAGATATAACGAGCTACTGTACACTGCCTGCAGAGTTTTGCCTCACTCTGTCATGGCATGTGGATATATTTAGCATATTAATAACTTAGGGATAACAGACACATTAAGCATGCTAATAGGATGCAGATAATATTTGTCTGTGGGCTTAAGGGACTGGCTTCACAGAAACGTGAGCAGATTTTTTTTTAGTTGCTTAGGACCTAATGAAACTAACTGACAATTCAAAGTGACAAACATATTCATGTTCCAGAATAGAAAAGGCTGCTGAGTGCAATAGGGAGCTGTTTGGCCTTTGTCAAACAAGTTGTCAGCATCAAAGCCTGCACCATGAAAAAGGTCGTAGAAGAAATAGTTCAAGTGAACTTCAACTAACTTCTGTTAAAAAACATAATGCAAAATCGACAAGCAAGACACAAACAAGATCGACAGTGGTCTAAAGTATTCACATATATGTGAGTGTGTTTGCGTCTAGAAACGCATAGTAAAAATTTCAGTACAAATAAAATAAGAAAACAGTGGGTTATTATCATGCAGTTCCTATTTCTGCAATTGTTAATATCCAACAACTGACAACATAGTGGCATCTTGACTAGATTTAAGTCTCTACTAAACTTATTTATGCCTAACACCCCTCCTGGGGTATACGAGACAAGCATCCTCCAAAATGCTCAATCTGGAAGCACAGTCCGATACCAGGCGTATCCCAACTTCAACACCATGTATTCTTTATGTAGCAGGATGACTATTATATGTTCTGGTTGATCCCACTTTTAATCAGGCGCATTAGGGGGCGCTAGTATAAATAGTAGCATCTGAGCATCCCTGGGGGTTTGTGTACCTGTTGTCATCTCCTTTCGGTCACCTGACTTCCTCCGGTGTTGCAGAGATCACCCGCGGATTATCTTCCTGAAGCCTCCATCGTGGCTGGTCGTAGCTGCAGAAGCCTCCTGTGGAGCCACTCTGTTTATAAATCGAGCGACACCGTTTAATTGGACGTGTGGGCCTTAGTGGGCGGCCAGTAACTTTACAGCAGGGTCGCTAGGTTTTTTTTATGCTGCGCTGACAGAACTGCTGCTGATTTGCCTTTTCCCCGTCTGTTTCCGTTTGTGGATTCTTTCTCTCTACTGCTGCCAGCCTCTTAGGAGTGGACGTTGGCGTGGACAGTGGCTACATGCATGCCGGCTACGGGAGTCGGCTGGCGTGCAGGTTGACTGACTTAATTAGTAAATTGGAGTAGTCGGGAGGACGGCAATTTGGAATACTACGGTGACGCCGTCTGCTCCA
>VVHJ01033452.1:18025-34615 GCA_015107715.1 Tylochromis polylepis | reverse complement strand
CTATTTGAAAGAGTGAAAACACAAACAATGATTTTATTTTATATGCTGAATATGCAGAAAATAGGTTTAAATGTTAAACACATTTCTTCCACTCAGAGAGTGTTGCTTATAATTTGATTTCTGCTTGATGCAATGTGCATAAAGTTAAAAGATTAAAAGTAATAAAACAAGTTTTAAAAAGAGACTTTTTCATTTGATTCAGTTTTATATGATGGATGATGCAGAAAAATAGACCTGGGCTCAAAGCTCTACTGCTTTGTAACGTATTCAGGTTGTGTGTCGTGTTTTTAAAAAGTAACTAAGCAATAAAGTAACTAATTACTTTTGAAAATAAGCAATCAGTAAAGTAACGGGATTACTTTCTTGGAGAAGTAATCAGTAACTAGTAACTAATTACTATTTTCAAGCAACTTGACCAACCCTGCCTAAGAGGCTACCAGGAGGAATCCTTGTCAAATGTTGACTATTTTAGATGTATAGGAGCATCTGCTCTACTCTGATCTCCTCTTGAATGGCTGAGCTCCTCTCCCTATCTCTGACAGTGAGCCCAGATACCTAATGCCTTGATTATACTCCAGTGGACACAGAAAGCTGGAGACCTGACAGATGAGCAGTCGTTCTTCTTTGAAGCCTGTCACCAGATGCCCACGTATAGTCGGGACACTGTTTCTCCGAAGACAAGTCCGCGAGGTCCCAAGAAAACAGGCAGGCATGCACACTGACCTTCACACTCCCCGTCTGATGACATAATTGATGTCACTCAAACAAGAGAGGACCCTAGCTGACTCGCAAAACATAATTGAGACTTAATTAGGAAGCTGATTTCCTCAAATTGCATTCACAGTTTTATTCTTTTAGTCACAATCTGAGAATGAGGGCAAGAATGTTGATCAAGCAGTAAATTCAGCAGGTTTGACACTCACCTCTGGCTTACCACAACAGACTGCAGAGGCCATGCCAATCCATCTGTCAGTTTCTCGTTCCAGTATTAACCCCATCAGTGACTGAGAACCCAAGATACTTGAAAAACTGAAGTATTTTCATTTTCCACCTTCTTCTGGCGGTAAACCGTGCCCATGTCCTCATGGTTCTCCTGCCACTACACATTTAGCCGCAGACTGCGCCACATCATTGTTCACTGAAGCTCACGTTGTAGCTTCAAATCATTCACAAAAAGCAGAGACATGATGTTAGGAACACTGAATCCAACACCCTCTGCCCCTTGGCTGTGTCTAGAAATTCTGTCCATAACAGTTATGAGAAGAGTTTGTGATAAAGGGCAACCTATGGCAGCTCATAATAACTAACTCGATATCCCATACTCCCCAAGCACCTGCAACAGGACAGGCCAAAATATACAGTTAAATGACTTCTTCTAGTCTAAAAACACACAAAGAATGGTTTTGTCCAATGAACCCTCCTGTATCCTCGAGAGGATAAAGAGCTGATCAAGTGTTTTGGGACCAGGACGAAAACCATAATGTTATTCCTGAATCTGAGGTTAGCCTAACGGGCAGACTGTCATTTCCAATATCCTGGCATCGACCTTCCCACGGTGGCTGAGGTGGGTGCTGTTATCATGTTTTATCTGTTGTAGACATACATTAGAATATCTGTGTGCTCTAATACCTTTATTGATAGCCATATTATGTGATGCTCATACTCGTCTGAAACATCCTCATGGTGTTGAAACTCCTCCTGTAACAAGCATACTCTTCAGTTAAAGGTCTGTTCCAGTAGTTCCCATGGTCAGTTAAAATTCAGCTGTGACGATCAAAACACACTAACGCTCACAAAGGTTCAAAGATTCAAATACTTTACTGTGTCATTATTCATGAATCAACGTCGCTCCTTCATGTGCCTTTGTAAGTACTTTGTATTTAACAGTCAACATTTATTCCCTGTCAGGTCTCACAAAGAGATACTTGTTCATCTTTGTGGTGGTTTGTCATGTCATACATATATTGTGTTTCTATATTTATTTATATAACGTATTCTTATGCTCTGAACTTTATTGTATCTCCTGTCTCCACCCTGAAACGATTTTGAATGAATAATAAAGTACTATTTACTCGTGTCCTCAGCAGAAACTAGAGCCACATTGCTGGTTGCAGATGTTTCTGTTATATACAGAATGAATGTTGTTTTGACGGACTCTGCGTTAGAAAATATTGATTTGTGTGTAGATGTTTTTTTTACCTCACTACAATAGAAAGTTATATTAGTCCTATAATGACATTTAAGAATTGGAGGTGGAGTTGTTTAGCATCAGGGTGTGAAAGAAATCATTTCTGTTTATACTCCCACTGATGGTTTTTTCCCCTTTGAACAAGTAAACACATAAGGCAGTATAATGTTGAATAGATTATATAAAAGAGGATACTATGATTCACAATAATTACACTGTTCAATACTATGAGTCATAGTAATTACACCATTCAGCACATTTTGTAGATGAGCAGGCTTGGTAGTGGAAAAAGAGTCAGGAACACCTTTGTGGAAGACAAACAGCTCTCTACTGAACTATTGCTTAAATAGATTACAAGCAAGATGCACAAAATCATACACAACACACCAGATGAAGTTAATACAGTTGTGAGTTTTCTCTCTGCCATCTTGTATAAAAATAGCATGTGGATCCTCCTTTAGCAGCAATAACTTGAAGTAATCATTTTCTGTGAGATTTTTTTTATCAGTCTCTAACATCATTGTGGAAACATTATAGTCCACTCTTCTTTACAATGTTGCTTTAAGTTCATGGAGGTTTGTGGACGTTTGTTCATAAACAGCTCTCTTAAAGGGCTTGTGAGTCTTGATTTCAACCAGGTTGAGGTCTGGACTTTGACTCGGCCATTGCAACACCTTGACTATTTTCTCTTTCAGCGATTCTGTTGTAGATTTGCTGGTGTGCTTGGGCTCATTGTCATCTTGTGTGCCCCAGTGTCATCCAAGCTTTAGCTGCTGGACAGATGACCTCACATTTGAGTCCAGAAAAATTTGGTTTACAGAAGAGTTTAAGGTGGAATCAGTGACTGCAAGGGGCTCAGGTCCTGTGGCTGCAAAACAAGCCCAAATCATCACCACTCCACCACCATGCTTAACAGCTGACATTCAGTGTTTGTGCTGATATGCTGTGTTTGGTTTTCTCCAAACGTGGCTTTGCAAACCGAAGCTGTGCTGCCACGTTCCTTTTATAGAGAACCATCTTTTGCCTGGAAATCCTTCAAAACAAGCCGTACTTGTTCAATTTTAATTTCTAATTGAACTTTATCATTCAACATGCTAACTGAGGTATGTGGCTCAGAGTACGCGCCTCTTTAAATCCACATTTAAACCGGGGGGGCTGACCTTGAGTTGAAATTGCTGGGAAGATTGTGGCATTGCATTAAAACACATTTGATCGACCCAGACCAGCAAAGTGCCAGAGGTTCTGCTTTTATAGAGGTGGTCACATGGTCTGATGATCAATTAATCAAGTGCATTTGCAAAAAAGGTGTTATTCATGGGTCTGCACAGAGTCTGGTGAAACTTTCTTTTTTACATGACGACAGCAGCATTCAGGTTTGACTCTGCAAGCAATAATTTTGAATTCAACATTGTCTAATAATAAACATTGGATAAACTAGAGTTTACATTTTCTAATATAAACCCTAATTAAATGTCATTCATATTATCCAAGTGTTTACCCAATGCTGTTCAAATGAAATTAGATGTATATGAATTCAGAGTAAATGTTATACTATCACTCCATTAAAGTAATAGTACTGCATTTAACAAAATAAATGAGTTTCTTCAGCTTATAGTTAAAAATACCCCCTACCCTACCCAATAAGCAAATTCTAAAAATATTACTATACTAAATGTGTTCATTAGCTGTTTGTCATTGACTGCCAATGTTGATGCATTAACATGTTTGCAGAATTTTAATCTTACTGTTAGTCAGATTAGGCCAGGTTTAGCAGTGTACATGTCCTATTTTTATTGCATTTACTAAGCATTGTGTCTTATCTTATGTTTCAATAACTAGTAAGTACAACATGAAAAAGATAAAAATGGCCTACTACACAACGTAAACACTCATTAAAGTGAATATTCATCATTCATTTTTATACATAGCCAGAACACAGTCTGCTTGGCTCAACTTGGTGAAAATAAATGTATTTTTCTTTTTAATTTTTGTGATTTCCACTCGTCTTAATTTTTCTTTAACCTATCAACATCTGTTTTTTTAGAGTGCTTGCATTTCTTAATTTGACTCAGATATACATATTTATGCAGCACTGTTTGTACTCTACCTGCTGAGTGCAGCATGAATACTTTAGATATTATTAATAAGGCCAAGATTAAATATCAGCATGAGCTGACACAGAAAACACTAAGGTTATTGAATGAAACTGATAGAAAAACAATGATAATAATTAGTAAAGATTGAGCTCTTTGCACATCTGAAGAAAAGGTACATCTGGCATTGAGGTTTTGGTTTTCATAAATGTCCCTTTAATTGTAGCTTTGTTGTGCACAGGTGCATTTTTAAAGGTTTAATCCAATACTTGTTGCACTCTGAATATTTTAAAATTTTTAAATAAGATCTGGGCAAATAAGCAGATGAGTAAATAAATTATTTCTCTACCAGAAAAATTTTCTTATACTTTCTTATAGCACCACACTGGGAAAATAATCTACAAAAAAATACAGAAGTAACTTTAACAGAATAATAACATAAAACAGTCAGATTTAAATATAACATAATAATAGATAAAAGGTGTCTACAGCTGTGTTTATAGCCCCAACTATAATGTCTTTGGTAGTTTGCTCAATCATTGCTATTGGCTATTTCCCTCCACAAATAGACAAGTAAAGAGAAAATAAATGCTAAAAGCCACTCTTTACATCTTTTTTGCCCTCTCTTATAAGCACAAGCTACAGTTTTTGTTTGGTCTTCCTCATTGTCATTCCTTAGTCACAGCATCTCATGTAACCCTTAAACACAGACTATATAGTAATCCATTATGTTGTTTTAGACTTAGTTTAAAAGCTGTGTGGTCTCCCTCTTTGTCTTGCTCATGAAGCCCGGCAGTGACATCAAACTCCACCATTATGTTTACAGCTTCTTTAAACTGAAATAAAGTCAGTGAGTGCAGAACATTTCAGTCGGTACTAATGACTACAAAGTCCCAGTATAAGTTATTGGGTCTTCACAGCCCATCACTCAGTGACTTTTACCTGAATTTACTTTTAATGTCAAAGGAAATGTCTGTCAGACATTTTTTATAGTCCCGATCAGTTCACAGGTTATATTGCCTTGTTTACTCATTCACTGGTCTGTTTTGGTAAACCTGTCACCCTCAGTGGTACACAGATCAACAAGAGAAGCATGTTATTTATGACTGTTTGTGGTCTCCGTCAGCTATACTTCTTCTGACTCTTAAAAGAAAAATTTCTTTCCTCTGTCTTCACAACTGAAGGAGTGTGAGCGTGTTTTTCCACATCTCCATATTTTCAGCATGAATCTGTCGTGTTCTTCTTTAGCACGTGTGGGTGGGTGTCTCTGTGTGTGTGTGTGTGTGTGTGTGTGTGTGTGTGTGTGTGTGTAGGCAAGTGACTGTTTGGGTGTGTGTCCAATGCCAGTCCCACATTCTGCATCACCATTCATCTCAATTTAACAGTGTTCAATGTGTGACTCCCTGCCTGTGTGTGTGTGTGTGTGGCCATCAGAGCCTGTAGATGTATAAATCATTGGTCGAGATTACGGCTGTTTTATTATTCATGATGCAGGCCTTTTATTGCCAGCGATATTTATCTCTTTGCTATCTCCCATGACCTGCAAGTGAAGGAGGGATGATGGAGGGAGGAGGAGAAAAAGAGGAAGAGAAGGAAGGAGGGAGGGAAAAAGTCAGTGTGTTTGGAGGGGGTGGGAGGCCTTAGCGGAGCTGTACATAAATAAATTTGTTAGGTGGGCGGGTGTGGTTGAGTATTTGTGCGTGCATGTGTGTTTTGCGAGTGTTACCTTCGATTCTCCCACCATGAGGCCCAGAAACCTCACACCACAGTCCTACGTAGCACGTTTTCCTTTTTCCTCTCTTTATCTTCTTCTCAGTCCTTGTTATCACTCTTTTTATTATTGTATTAGTATGCTTTATGACTTTCTTATTTGTGTAATGGCATAACATCTATATTTACAGTGACCGCATAGCCTAGGTCAGGAAAAATGTCTGTTTTAGTTTTTCATTTGATGTCAAAGTTTTCTAAAGTCTTATTTTTGGCAGTTTCATGTTGGTGAAAAAGTACTTATCGTAAATGTTCAGCACGACGTGTTGTGCTGAAGGGATATCACATACCTTTTTTGTTCTAAGTTATGATGTGTATTTATGGTTGTATTTTCACGCATTACACATTTTTACCACAACGTAGAGCAGGGAGATGTCACGTTAATCTTTATCTAACCAGGTGAGTCATTAACAACAATTTACAATGATGGGTTGGCAAAAGGCAAAGCTCCTGAACAAAATGAGAGAAGCTGCAAAGAAATATCAAGTCCAAAGCGGTACGCCTCAGGAGAACGTCGCAATGCACCCCATGGGTAAAATACTGCCATCTTGTGGTAAAAGTTTTAGTCCAATTCTGTACAGGGTAATTGCAAAACTGCATTATACGAGTAGCTTGCATTATACGTGTCCGTCTTCCATCCTCATTCCACACACTGCCTTCCCCCTAAATATAGGGAACAACATTGGTAAGGACAAGTTTCCAGCATGGACTGAATTTCCGAGGATTCTGGTGTCAGCCATATTCATCTTCTTTTGCTTCTGGGGAAGCTAATCCACTGCCTTTCTGGCCAGTGTGCCGATGTCCAGTGGACTTGTGAGCCAAGCTTTTTCACTCATAGCTCTTTCCTCTGTTCTCCCATCTTTACTCACTGGGTCTATTTTTGTCAGAGCAGCTTGCATCTCTGAAGCATGCATATCACTTGTGAATGTTTGCTAATGGCTGGAGTTCTTGCCAGTTTTTGTCTTTACAGTCTCAGAGCTAAACTCTTCCAGTCAGAGATGCTCAAATAACCAAGTCTTTGAGGAAGCTCTTAAAAAGACTGACCACAGGGAAGGGGAACTAATCCTCCCATAAAGAGCAACCTAATACCTCATGAAAATCTAATTTAACTTCTGACCTTGGTGAAATGATGGAAAATTGTACTCTGTGAATGCTCAGTACATTGTCGCCTCACTGCTAAGTGTGGAGATAGGTGCAATGGACCACACCCAGAAACTTTTAGACTTTCTGACTGCAGAAGAACTTCAGACAAACACAAAAAAGTAAATCCTAAAATTACATATTTTCAGGCTAAACAGTTCCTGAGTAACCAATGAGTAACTGCCCACTAAGGTGCTCCCTCAAGAGCTACATAGCTTCTTTCTCTGTTTGCATTCCCAAATCAGTTCACCTCAGTTTTATTTGTATAGTGCCAAATCACAACAACAGTTGCCTCCTCAACAAACACAACCAAAACTAACAGGATGCATGAGCCAGCTAGCAGAAAGCACAGCCAAACATGAGATGCAACTTACTTTCAAAAGAGGCTTCCTCCAGCACAGTGCAGCTCCCGGTTTAGCTGATGACGGCCTTGTCTTAGTATCCAGTGACCCATACCAGTTCACGTCTGCTTTACTTACCTAGTAGACCTATTTCAGCTTCATCACGTTCTCTCCGTGCCGATTCACTGTATACGGATGGCTGAGGAAATGCTACAAAACACTTTTACATTTTGCTTTGAGATGTCAACGTTATGTTGTTGTGCCTTGGTCACGTTTGTTTAACAAAGAATCTATTTCTCTGTGTTTTTATCAGTTTTATTTATTTGTAGTCATCTCTTCTCAGTCGTTTTGTGGTTTTTTGCCAGTTGACAGTGCTGAACCAATGTATACTTACATTTAGCTCGGTCACCATGCACATACGCTGCTCTGCACAAAAAAGGGGGAGTTTTTCATAAATTGCCGGGACTATGAAAGAATGACCCAAAACTTTTGGTTTGATGGGCACTGTTACTGTTCTTAAACAAAGCCTAACCAGCACAGAAATAGCCATCAAACTTGCAAATCATGAACGAAAACATAAAAATTACCAAGTGCCCGTTACTCTTCCTGAAATAACGCTACGCTTTATTTCGTCTTGGTGCCCTTTTTTCACAAATGTCAGTGTGAAAGGGACATTTGTATGCTATAATTTTCCTCCAGCTGACATACTGTGCACACAATAAGGACAAGACAGCATGCTGTATACCGTAATTAAAGTAAGTGCATCCAGAAGACCTTCATGGCCACACTGATCATTAATGAACTACAAACGTGTTTGCTAACAATGCTGGAAAAGAGAGACATGATGGGGATGTTGAACCTGACCGCTTCACAGCCACACCTAGTGGACATGCGTGCTGAGGCCGCTGTGTTCGTCTCATAACTAGTTTCATACACAAGCCTCTGGGCACTCATTAACGCTCCTCTCTTGGGTTATTTCTTGCTTTTTGATTCATTTTCAAGTGCAACCAGAATTCAATACCTAATTCTGCCTCACAGCCGTTTGCTTGCATCTTCCTTTGGATACTCAAACTATCACTGCAAAATTCAGCTCGTATGGGTTCTGCTGGCTTTGACACTGCACGTGGGGAGGCCCGTAACGTCGTGGTCTCTCTGTCTCTGCTTCTCTCCGTCTTTATCGCACACACATAAAGTCAGGCGGAACTAAAGAGGAGCATGTGTCGCAGGTCAGACTCCCTTTCACCTCACAGGTGGCAGAGGCAGCTGTTCACACACACATTTACACACAGCCGCAAGTCTATAACTGGAGTATGGAGCCCCCTGGTGAAGCACTGATGCGTGTCGCGAGGTTTCAATGGCAATACAATTTTTATATTGGGAGGTTTTATTATTTGCACTGTTTTATCATTGAAACTTAATAGATTTTGAGGATGTGAAATTTTCTTTATGCCTTTTTCCTGATGTATGATGAATCATTACTTCTTTTTTTTTTTGTCTACATCTCCAAAGTGGCTGATTAGAGTGTAATGTACTGTGTAACAGCCCTTTCACAGCCTTCCCACAACACTGCCACTGGATATTATTGGCACCTCTGTCTCATTCGCCACATCTCCCTACATAACACAACACAATGAACTTTAATAAAGACAATATTCTTTTGTTGTGTGCGTGTGGACCTCAAATAATGAAAAATATTGATTTGGAACATCCTTAAGTCGATATTATTCTCTGTCACCAGGGAGCACGGGCAGATGAAAGCTTAGCGTAGAGCTGCCATTATGAAGCTTACATCACCATCTAGTGGCTGTTAGTGAAGCAAGATCTAAAAAAGATGGGTTTGTGGAAAAATAAATCTCTTTTGCGTGTGTTCTGAATTTTGTTGAAATGCATTATTGATTATCCTCAGTTTAGATAAAGACCTGAAAATGTCTCAAACCTTAATTTCCCATCAGGCCGTGATCCTTTAGGGCTTAAGTGCCACATTAGGCCTTGCAGGGATTTTTAAGGAAGGGAACCCATTCAGCTCAGCTCTTTTAGCTTTGTAGTTTTATTAGCTGGTCACAGTACAAAACCCCTAATTTTATTGCCATTCTTATCAAGAATTATTTTTAAAATTACAGAAATACAGGTCACTCTATGTCGAACCTTCTTGTTAAAATCGAGGTCACAGAGACAGTCTTGCGACCGTGTCGTATCATGTGTCAGTGCAATAATTGCAGTAATGCATCAGGGACAAAGCTCCCAGTCCTTAAGCTGTCATCAGATCACAGGAAACACAGGCAGAATTAAGAAAAGTAACTAATAAAAGAAATATTACAATTAATAAAATGTAACGTTAGTACTATTATTCACACATTAAGATAAGCAAATGTTCAAGGACTGTAGGAAAATTCTAGAATGAGCGGAGGTGTTTCTATTAGATTGTTTTACTGTTTTTCCTCCCAATAAATAACAAAATAAATAAATAATAAGATCCCAGTAAATAGTATAGCTATCAGCAAATTTTATGAAATGTTAGAGTTCATCCATAATAATACAATTAATGAAAAACTCATTTTGCAAAGGTTTCCATATATATAGGAAAGAAGCAGTGAAATACAATTTCCACCGAGGGATAGTGATCAACTATTAACTACTAAACATTCTGACCCCAATCCCTACCCCCTTTAATTTGGGTTTAATCCCTTTACCTACAACTCTGAGCACACGGTAACAAATAAGTGCACGACACAACAGCATGTATTTTGACTTGATCGGTTTACCTTGATGTTGATGGAAATTGTCATGAGATTGAGAAAAAAATGTGAAGCAGAATTCAAAAGGACCTAGGAAGAAAAAAGTGCAGTGGTCAGAAAGTCCCACTGCTCTTAAACTAGACACTGGATACTGTGGTGGCACGCTGACATGGGTCCGCTATGCTCATACTACAGAATCCTGAAAATGGACTCCAAAAACTCAGCTCGTTAACTAAATTTGTTATTTCTTAAACATGAAAAACCTGCTTAAAAATACTACTACTATTGTTTAATTACCAAAAAATTGAAAAAGGATTGAAAAAGGAGGGTCATACTTGGAAGTGAGGTGCACCGCTGGTCAAAAATTATGATAATAATGTGATAATAACACATTTTAATGTGTTTTGGAGTTGGGGGGGGGGGGTTGTCTGGTTGGTTTTACAAAAGTTAATTTTTTATTCAGCTCACTAACTTCATGGTTTCACTCCCTCCCTCAAGTTACACTACAACTTAAGTGAAAGAAGAAATTAAACAAGACTTCTTTCAGAAATGACAAGTTGTCGGAAAGAACGCACACTTCCTCAATTCTGCACATTTAGTGGAAAAGATTTATATTAAACCCTCACGGTGGCCATGTTGCACAGTGTTAGGAAACGTTTGGTAAATACTCCTGTAACCGAAACTCTGGGTCTGCTGAGTTTCGTGACTTCATTTTCTCGTCACAATTCACCACTGACCAACTATGGGCACACTGACTTCTCTTATTGAAGCTTGCATTAACCCTGCAGTGCTAATGCAACAAACTAAAATCACATTGTTTTTTGTAGAAGATTTATGACATTATATTTAATGCAGAAACAATGCATTTTTGTGCTTTGCTTGTGGACAATTTTAAAATTGTATAATAAGTAAGTGATAGATTTAACTCAAGCATCAGTGCTATGCAGCGTACAGCTTGTTACAACTGGAACGATGATGATGCGAGGTATACTTAACACTGATCAAGTGAAAAATAAAACACACTTAACAATAATATGTGTCATTTTACGTATGCCCAGACCTGACCACATGTCCACTGTGAGTTGCAATCACACTGCTAATTGTGACTCAAAATTCTTTCACACCAAAATTGCTATTATCTGTATAAAAGTCTGACACCAATATTATCTGAAATAATATTCATGGTTATTTATAGCCCTGCGAGAGACGATTGGTGATTTGGTACTATATTTTGACATTGAATGGTACTGATCCCCACTGATCAAGTCATGACAGTTTGAACATTAATGAACTTGACCTCACAGCCCATTGTTCTCCAGTGGGCTGGTTTCAGTCATTATGCAAATGTGCTGTTTATGAGGTTGGAAACCTGCAGTCAGCTGAGGCTGAAGACGTCACCTGGATGATGATGAAACGTTTCTCCCACTGAAAACGCTACGTCCAGGTGAACACAATCAACTTGCTGGGACTTTCTTATCTGGATGATTGTGCATGCATCAAGGCACGGGTTTTATGGTTCACAGTATAGGGTAAACTGATCAACTGTTGAAATCTGTTGGAATGAAAGCTCTGGAAACAAACAAATCAGTACATTTGACTTACACAATTCAAGTGTATTCTAAGTGTATGCTGAAGTGACTGTAAAGCTTATGCATGCGGTGGGTGTAAGTCCTTTGTCTTCTCAGCCAGCTCAGGGTCAGACAGTAACAACAGCCGTCTCTTTGTGTTCTGGTTTTCACTGTAAACTTCCTCTGTCAGTAATTTCCCTTGTGAAAAGTGAGGAGCTTGTCTAACGCATTTGTTCCTTATCAGATTTATGTCCCTTTTTCACATCATTTCTCTTAAAACTTGTATTTTAAATCTTTACTGTAGTGCAAAAGTGGCACATTGGTGCACAATCTGAGGGTCAGAGGAGAACTACAGTACCAGTAGTTTGTTAAGTTCTACTTAACTGTGGTCAGATAAGTAGAACTTAACTCCATAAAGTGGCTCTTTGGCTCAACCTTCTTTCTCAGAGAGTGTGTTTTGGAAGGTAAACTAACCCTTAACACCCGGAAAAGCATGTTATTTATGTAGATGCACAAAAGGAAAGGAGGAGGAAGTGACCAGTAGGTGGAGGGTGATTTACGTGTAGATGCTAAAGAATGACAAAAGGAAAAAGGTCAAGGGTTAGGGTCAGGGGAGGGTTAGGGTTAGACAACATCGAAGTGACAAAAACAGGAAACTCTCCAGATGTCATCTGATTAATACGCTCACATGTAAACTAGACTCTGCTGCTGATCAGTAATGGTTAGGTATCACGCTTACATATTGTTTCCTTGAGAGTGACGTGTTAATTACTTAGTGCACAATGGGTTCAAAGAACAGTGAGTCTGTCTTGATAATCGTCATCAACACACATCACATGTCCAGACTAGTCCCCATCCAAGAATTAGCTATAAAGCTGTGTAATCACACCTCACACACCCAAAGTGTTTCAGCTTTTTCCACTGGGCCTTTTTTCATACATTTACAACAGTTACAATACATTACAAAAGTTTTAATAGCACGTTTTTTGAAAAAATAATACCATAGACATTTTTGAGTCTGAAAGGCACTTTATTCTTTTTTAAATGTAAAATTTTTTCTATTATACTATTTTTGAAATTGTGATGATGCTGAACATGGGACAAAGAACGTGTAATTTTCAACTATTTTTGATTTTTAACAGTTTTTGCATTGTTTTGTAGATATTTGAAAGGACGCCTTTATGTTTGTTCCTATTTTGAATCACAAACTGCATTAAGTAATTTCAAGTACAGAAAAACTTACCCTAACTTACAGAAACTTAAATCGGATGGCATTTATTACTAATACAATTATTTTAGTATATATTATCTATGCGTAATTGACAGCTCATTAGAAGGCTAACTCCATATGAGTTTGCAATCACGCTGAACAAGATCTTATATTAACATCTTACATGTTACATCTAACACTTCAAGTTTTATGTCAAGAGAAATAAAGCGTAAGAGGATATTGAACAGAATAAACAAATTACTGGTCAGCCTGTACCTATGTGGTGGCTTGCAATAAGCTGACATTTGACTACAGGTTGCATGGAGCAAAGGTAGGGAAACTAGACGAGTTTAAATACCTGGGATTAAGATTTTCATTGCAATGAAAAGTACATGAAAGGGACAGCTCAGGCTGAGTTGTTTGGAGACAAAGTTAGAAGACAAGACTGAAATAGTCTGAACATGTCCAGAGCTGCTATAGTGTATATATTAGGCAAAGGATGTTGAACATAAATCTGCCTGCAACAGGAAAAGAGGAAGACACCAGAGGTTCATAAATGTGGTGAAGGAAGACATGCAGAGGGTTAGTGTGACAGAGGACCCCAAAAAGGTGGCAACTGGAAAAATATTATTTTTATTATTATTATTATTATTATTATTATTATTACATGGATTCATTATTTTACTTTATGTTTACATGGCCTCCCTATAGGCCGAGCTCACGTCCAACCTCTGCTGCAATTACGCCTCACAACCACAAGAGGGCAAAGTTGGACGTTTCTTCTGCTGTGGTGTTTTTTGCTCGTCGGCCTGTGTAGACCCGCAGCTGTTCTGCTGCACAAATTACCCAACTAAGCAAAGCTGAGACGCTCACACACAAGCCACCAAAACACTTACGGCTGGTGGCTCAGACATGACAGCCTCGTCTCACAGGATCTCCATCTACGGTGTGAAAGTCGTAAGGATGTAGGTCATCTGCGTCTTGTTTTGATATCTCGTTCCAAGTGATAATCATCTTTGAGCTCGCACCACCAAGCACACTTGACTGTCGTGTTTTGATGACGCCATCACCGGGACTTTCCGGATACGTCACTAGGGGCTTCCGAGTTATTTAGCTAGCTCTGCCGCTGTGTTCATGTCGTTTAGCCCTGTAAACGTCGCTGCGTTGGTCTGGCGTACACAGCGAAAAGAACATGAATACCCCAAAGGCTCGTAAGAGCCACAAAGAGTGTGACCACTGAGACGTCGTCGTCAGGAGCGACGGTGAGACACAGACGCAGAATGTCAACAACGCGGCCCCTCCTCGGAATGAGACGAGTCACCGAGCTAACGTGCCCGGAGCAGCCGGGCAGCAGGCTGCCTGCGTCCGCCGGCAGGCAGCAGCAAGAGACCCCCACAGTGGACGAGTTTACGGTCCTGGAGGATAAAGAAGATGAGCTTAAATGCGCCAAGCCGAGAGTGGAGCAGGTTTTTAAAGTAGCGTTCACCATTATCGGGTTGCTGGACCACACAGGACAGTCGCACGGCAACAAAACATTACGGCAGATATGGCTGCAGCTCAGAGGCAACAGAGAAGACGTGTCAAAGGCAAAGGTAAGGAGCTTCAAAACGCTTTCACTTGCATTTCTGTGGCGAAACCAGCAGAGTAGTTAGGCTGTACCCCTCAGTGTCTACAGCTCTGTCACTCACAAACATGTCTGACTTGTACAGTCTTACATTTGGCACATAACGTATTAGTGGTAGATATGGTCTGAAATGTATTCTCTAAGTGTGCATATAGCTCGTTTAAAGTCGTCGTAGTGAGCGAGGTAAAGGACAACACTTACGGCATCTCATCCTTTCCACCACATCTGCTCTACAGAAAATATGAATTATGAAATATGAATTATGAAATATGACCTATGAATTTTGCCCGGATGGCTAATGAAAGTAACACTAGTCATAACGTTCATAAGATGATATCGCAATATTTACGTTGTGGTATCTTGTCAAATGTCATGACATTTACTTTCATTAGTTTATTGTTGGACTGTGGAGTAGACAGCCGCAAGCAGTTGGCCACACTGTCTGTCAGATATGTTAAACAGGCCATCTCGGTTTCACAATGATTTTTAGATGGGCTTGGATACAATGGTTGTTAATTTGCTGCTGTTTGTTTTAAACAAAGCAAAGGCTGAAGACTCCCTTTCATGTGTCTGTACAGCCATGAGAAGAAATACTAACCTGTTACCAAACATGTTATTAGGGTTATATAAGAATACAGTACAATCACAATAGAGTTACTGTACAGGCAAGTCTGTGGGCGTCTTACCTTACTACACAACCTGAAGGACAACATTGGCAAAATCTATTTTATGGTAATGGACAGCTGCTGAGAGCTCAAAGGTGTAAGAAGGTGTTTTATTTACAAGTCAAACATGAACAGGCACCACAGTATCATTAGTTTAGCATTTAGCTGTTTAACGCCTGGGACTGAGTAACGATACATGTCTGTGAATCGGTTTTTTTCCATTATTATTATTTATTCCTGTAGTCGTATCGCTCTAGAACTTTAAATATTTATTTTCAAATTGCTCAGTTTCTGACTGCCTTAGTTAGTTAGTTAGTTAGAACTATTAATATTATTGAATGTGCTTTTATCTTTATTGTGATTCTCCTACTTCCAAATACTCCAGTTTTTGGCTAGGCATTGCGGTTTATGGGACTTTTGGACCTGGGAATCTCCATATAGGAAGTTGTGTTATTACAGTTTTTTAATTGTAGAGTCATGTTTCACTTACAGGGTTGTTAAACACTGTCCTTGAAAGGCTCTATCCAGCTCCCTAAACAGTTGCAAAGTTAGTTTATTAGGTGCTAATTTCAAAGTACCAATATATTCCTTTCCTTAACACAATGAAAACAAAGGAGACACCACTCTATGCCATTATTCAGCAATTCAGCATTTGCAAGTATGTTATTTGTAGATATATTTTTAATGAGGCAGACCGCTAAAGCAGCAAAACAAAACAGGAAAAAAACATGCAAAATATTGGTTAAAGTTATGGATAATGACAGAGTAAAATAGCAGTTTTTAAGTTTCTAAATACTGTACATGTGAAGTTTTTGTGTCTTTGTGAGAGTAAAATTGTAATACGTATGTAATGATCTGGTTTTTAAATGACTATTTCATGAAGTGTCAGCGTTTTTAGGATGAAAATTCAGAGTTTGTTAAAGTTTTTATAGTTTATAACAACTTCATAATATAAAGTTATTATAAAAATGCTATAATAATAATAATAATAATAGAAAGAGCAGCGCTCTTTAGCACCACTGCTGGAGAGAGATTACTCACTGTGACTGATTTACTTCACCTGAAACCTAAAAGCATGACATTCGTCATGAACCTACCTGAAACACAGCCACCAATTTAAAAGTCATGTGATGTGTTTCTAGAGGTTTTACGGTATAATTAGTCATGCAAGGGATCTGTAAATATCTGAATCTTGATCTCAATCAGACCACTTTTGTGTGATTTCCCGGAGCATCACTCACACTTCTGCATCTTGTGTC
>VVHJ01033452.1:0-18005 GCA_015107715.1 Tylochromis polylepis | reverse complement strand
ATGCGTTTCTTTCTTTTTGGCACACTGTAACCAGCTGCTCCAAGCTCTGCCAGTCAACCGAGAAATGTAATGTGGAAATGGTCATTTCACCGTGAGCCTGTTGAGCTCATGATAAGAATGACATGCAGGTCGTCAGTGGCGTCCTGCTTAACTGTCTTACGTTGATGCTGGCAGTTCCTCCAGTTTGGGAAATCACTACTGTTTTTCCCACGATGGCATTTCTTTTTTTCTCTTCCATAGTCCGAACATGTGATTCTGATCACGCTTACTAGAGCCATAGACGTGTTGTTTGATTGACATAATGGGTTTTTTTGTACAGATGCTACGTTTTCTCTTTATCTTTGCGATGAGCAGATGGGAATGTTTATTTGTTTGTTTGGGACTCTTTCCCCAGTACCACGCAGTACTGTGGTAAATAGCAGGAAGAGATGGATTGGGCTCGGACTGACATTTGATAAATATCCATTCGAGAGGCATTAGACTTTATGTTTGCTTTTAGTGGTGCTCATTGATATATATTGAGCGTGGAAACAGAGATAAAGTCTTAGCGATAAGTTTTCACATCAGGAACTATAGCATATGTGGTAATACTTCATATTTTCAAAGGTTTATTTGGGTTGGCCTCAAGTTTAGATATTTTTAAATGTGTTTTTGAATCCGTCTGTGATTGGGTTGCCAGTGGGCAGCCTTGCTTATTTTGAAAGTTCAGTCGTTAGCCAGCTGGCTCTGGCCCTGGCTTCACGTGTTTTCACTACCAGCCGGCCTGTTGGCCAGGCTGTTATTGTCCTTGACCCTTGTCCTGGATTGCTGTTGACTGATTTCGAGATTTTCTCACAGCTGGAGTGCTACTCCAACCAGGACCTAGAGCAGGTAGAAAAGTGCTGTAGCTCGCTGAGATTGCAGAGCAGAGCAAGGAGTTCTGTCCACAGCTGCAGCCCAGGCTTCCTGGAGAGGGAGCTTTTATTGCCTTGTTATGTGTACAAATGCTAAAACATAGAGACATTTATTCAATAAGTCATTTGAGAAAACGTGTGCTTCCTTACGCAGCGCGGGCAGACACATGTACCCTGACAGTCTCCTTTATAAATAAAATCATTATTTCTAGTTGTTAAAAATCTAAAGTATAAGCAGCAGTGATATGTCAGCCTGTATAGTTTGTACATGGGGCCAAAGGAAACTCATTTTATTGGTTATTTTATTTTAAGTAGCCACACGCACATATTTATAGCCCTGCTCACTTTCAAATCTGACACCCGTTCTTTCTCTCCCACCGCATCACTGAGTCATCATGCATTGCTCGTGCTGAGTCACTTTTTATCGGCAAAGAAATACTAAAGAAATGCGAAACACTATCTGTAAGAAAGTTACCGTACCCACCTGCAGCTGATTCATCCAAACAACTGCCACAGCCAGGACATTCCCTAAAACAGTGAGCAGAGTTTATCACGTGTCACCTTAAATACCCTACAGGTGTGTGGGCATGTCAAGCACGAGACAGCACTTACTATGCATGTGTGTGTATTCTTTCTCTTATGTTGTGCTAAATATGTTAAATTAGATCATTAAAAATCTGTTTGTTGTTGCTGTTGTTTTCTCACATAGATAAAAAAAAAAAAACCCCACTTCAGTCATAATGCAGTACTCACAGTATTTTGTGTTCTCCTTGTTGTGCAGGAATATGTTCGAGGACTGTGCGACCCAGAACTGCAGAAAGAAGAGCGGTACCCGGTGGATATGCACTGTATCTTTGCTGGCGCCAGGGGCCTTTTTTTGGACAGGCTCATACGGGACACGAGCGCTGAAGTTCTGGTGCAAGAGCCGGGCTGCCTGCGGTTGTTGGGGCGGGCTGAGCCCGTCGTGATGGCTCAAAGCAGAGTTCAGCAGTTCGTAGCACTATTCCAAGTACGAGTCTTCATTTGTTATCAGACGTAGTTTCATTCTATAGTAGTTCCGTGACTCCAGAGGTGAGGGATTTGCATATGTTGTGGAAAACTGATCAAACCTTCAAAGCTGATGAGTTGTGAAATTCATTAATCGTTTAACAGCAAATGAACGGCCAACTTATTCATAGTTTTTCAGCAGATACACCCAGATTTGCTGGTTTTAGGTCATAAGATGTGAAGATTTTCTGCAAATCCCTTTTTGTTTTGAACTGTTGATGGGACAGAATGAAAGATACGAAGACATCGCCGTGGGCTTTCTAGAGAAATTAAATTAGGAAAATGATTTAATAGTGGAAATCATTAGAAATTATTTAAAAGATTAAAAAGGAGTAGTCTACAGGAGGACAGCATGTGATACCACACACTCGAGCCTGACTGTGTTTTTGTGTTTTGTCCAGGAGAAGCGAAGTCTACCAAGTGACAGAGAACCAACAGTAAAACGAGCATTCAAGTCCTTCGTGGAGGAAAGGGATGATAAGTACACTATGGAGCTCTTGCTGCTTCCCAGTGCCCTTAAGGAGGAGTTGCTGGGACTTGTTCACACCCCTACGAACACAAACACCTCTTCTCTGGTTAGTGTGAAACTTTTCTGGCAGGACTTAGAACATGACCGCTGTGACCAAAGACTTTTTTGATGACGACTGCAAATTTCAAAGAGAATGGGCTGGAACTGGTGTTGTGTAAGATTTTAAAAAGTTTTTCTGATGCATGACTGCTATTATTTTGTGTTTAACCACAGCTCGACCAACAAATAGACCTCTGTGTTCATTATGGGGGTGTAGCAGCTTAGGTTTACAGACTGATCTGAAAATAAAGGTTGGAAGGGGGTGGTCAATCAGAAGAAAGTTATCTTTAAGTTCATGTGTCATGAAAAGGCATTTGTATAGTGTTATTATATTTTTATAAACTGTGAAATGTGAGGACTTAGCTGTTAATATCTGAAGATGCTTGCTGCTCACGTTCTTCTAAGTCCCGGCAACAAGATGCTTCCCAGCTTTACAAGTCAGTAAGAATTTCCCCCTGTTTTTACTTAGAAAATAGGTAAGCTATCGGCATCGAGCTAACATTTGCCCACAGTCTCACCCCCTCACTGCTCACTTCCATTGTGAGTGTGAAGGGGGGATTTACTAACACAGATGCTGAACATACTGCCAGCCCATTTCAAAAACTGCCTGGCTTTGGGTGGGTGGGTTATACTCAAAGTGTTTCTGAGGGATGGGAGCTACAGTGTACTGTAAATAAGGATCATTGTGAATCATGCAAAGCTACTTTGGGTGGGCATAGTAGGCCCCCATTAAACACACTGTCTAGCTGAGTATAACTGGTGGTCTTAGACTTTTGTGATTATGCTGCAGAGTTACAAGTTTGGATCTGTCGCCAAAAGTTTAATATTGTTTAATATGAAGCTTGTTTTAGTTTCAAAAATATTAATTCAATGTGAATTATTTATTTATCAACAAGTTAAAAGTGTTAAAAGTTTACTTTGAAAGGGTTCACTTTACTTTTAGGTATTCAGAAATTGTGTTTTAGCAACTCATGAAGTAACAGAATAGTTGAAGAACAAGTTGAATGTTTTTGAAAGTCACGCGGTCGGTACAAGCGAAGACGTCATTTCTGGCATCAGGAAGAAGAACCACGTAGGGCACGCAGGAAAGTACGATACGAACAACGGCTATGGCAAGCATTCCAGTTTGAGAGGAACTTTAATTGTACTTTCCTAACTGAGGCAACACCACTGTGTTTCCTTTCCCAGACTCAGCTTAACCAGGCGCTGCATCCAAGCGTGTCAGAGGTTGACCAGGACCGCTCGCAGAGCAGCACCCCTGTGACGGAGCTCTCCAACCGCATCCTGGACACTAGTTTTGAAGAGCGAGGGACCACGGCATCGTCGGTTGGCGGAGGCAGTAAAGCAGGAGGTGGAATCGGTTTAGGTCCCGAGGCAGTCCTGCTTAGCGGCAGTCGGCCCACGCACAAGCGCCGCTCATCAGGGAGCGAGACTCGCGATACAAAGAGACAGTACTCTCTGGAGCGCAGGGAAGAGTCGCCGGAGAGAGCAAGAGAAAGGGAGCGACAGAGGGACAGAGAGGGCCGGGGGGGCAGTAGCAGCTGTCGATCCAAAACCCCCTCGGCTTCATCGTCCCTCTCCTCCTCAGCGAAAGCAAACACCGTATCCGGTCCTAACATGCTGGACTCCACTGAGGGTGTCTCAGATGAGGGAGAGGCAGTCAGCCCAGAAACCAACCTCCGCTGCTTGGTCAATTTTTTCAGGTAAGCTAGTTAAATGTTTCCAAATGAATTCCAAAACAGCCAATCAGAATTTTTGCGTCCAAGTCTGTGATTGGTTGGTGTTGTGGCACATTTACCACGGTGTACAGAAAGAGCTGAGCGCTCAGGGAGCAGAGATGTTCAGAGCAGGAGCGCAGATGTCTGTGAGCACACAGACCACCTAAGAGCAGAGGACAAGTTTCACTGAAAGGAAAAAGGAACTGAGCGGACGGAAAGAGGCAGTATATTGGCAAATCAGGGTTGATTTTAAATGGCACTGGATTAGATTCAGGTGGATAAGTTGTCTGACTTCTGCATTGCTGAGCGGTTTGTTGACAAGCATCAACAGAATGGTAAGCTGTGTCTGAATGACAGAATGCCGTCACTTTAACTGAATGAACCCAGTAATGTTGCATTACTTGATTTGTTTTGGTGTCTCTTGAACTGGAATTGATTGGCTCTCTTTACAGCCATTAAAGGCAAGTGGATGCGTTATAGCCACCAGTAATGTAACATGCTACAAAATCACATTTTCCCCAGAACCATGGGTTACCAGCAGGAAGTGGTGGAACGTGTTGTCAAGGCAACAGGACAGACAGAAGATACCTTCCTCGTCCTTGAGAAAATTGTGGAGGAAACTAAACGTTGTGAAGAGAGCTCGAAAGGAGGGGAAAAAGAAAGAAGACTGAACTCTGTGCGTACCTCGGACACGCCCTCTTCATCGTCATCCGTCTCTACAGTCTCCCGCTTCAGGGAGAAGGAGCGTGAGCTGAGCAGGGTGTCGGCGGACCCAGGGAGATCTAAAGAGAACATCAAGCCCAACCAGTATGGAAGCAGCAGTAACGGGCTTGGGCACAGGAGGCAGTGCAGCGGCAGCGAAACAAGCACTCAGCAGGTACTTGACAACTTACAGTAACTCACTTGAACTTCACTTCATCATCTCACCAAGATGGCCATAGAGCCAAAGGTCTAGATGTAGCGTGTCATCCCGGTCTGCACATATACAGCTCCTATATTATTCTCTCCCCTTCTTATTTTATCTTTCATCTTGCACTCTGATACCTTCACCTGAAATAACTTCTGGTATCTTATCAGATATGATACCTAAATCAGTTCAGTGTTTTTAACCCACGCCAAGGCACTGTATAAAAAATGTGCTAAAATTTGGTTCAAATCTCATTTCAGGCAATCACTATTAAGAGGAGCTCCAGCGCTCAAGGAGGAGCAGGAAACTATGAGGTTATTACCATTGACGACGACGATGATATCATCCCCACTGATACCAAAACGGCAGACAGAGTGTCTCGGATGATCACGGTGGCACACCTTGACGCACAGTCGGGTTCCAGAACTGACTATTTGGCACGAGGAGGCGGAGGCATCTCACAGAGGGACTACTTGTCCCGAGGTGGGACTCAGACTTTGGGAGGATCGGTGAAAGTTGAGACCGTAACAGCGCTGCGCAGTACGCCTCAGTGGCTGACTGCCACCACTACATCCCTGGCTTCAACCACCAGTGTAGGTATTATCCCAGCATCACCCAGTTCAATCAAAGATAGGGTGTGTTTGTGGAGTTTCCTGTTCAACAGATGGCACTTTGAGGTAGCATTTTGCCTGTTCTCTTCTTACACACACCCACGACAGAGCTGGGAATGAGCAGTGCCTGGACAGCTACATCAGTTACATCATCGTCTGTTTTTCTCGTCCTCCTCAGTCGGCTCAGCCCATCGCCCGACCCTCAGCCTCTTCCTATCAGACGATCGGCCACACAGGGTTCCACGGGGGAGCGGCACGGACACCTCCTGCGAATGACCCACCAGCACCACCAGTGACGGGTTTTGCTCGTTTCCATCAATCGCTGAGGACTCCCTACAAACTGAACCTGCCCAATGAGCCGGGACGTCCAGACCTCAGACACATCATCATAGACGGCAGCAACGTGGCTATGGCGTGAGTATTAGAAAGTCTGACCTTTTCATACCTAGTAAGACATTCACATTCAGGAAAAACTTTATACAGCAAAATAGATTTCGTAGATTTGTTAAATGTTTTTTATATGTTAATACGTACCCCTGATGTCCAAGCGGGTAATTTAAAAAAGCCTCTGTGTGCGTTTTTACAGTTTTGTAAAAGAAAGTTTTGTCAGGACGCTGTTGCCCTCCTGTGAAAAACGCGTTTCGGTAGCTTGTAGAACCGTCGTTAGCAGCAGTAACTTGAAGTAATAATCGTTTTCTGCTGTGGAGAAATCTACAGTGTTGCTTCAGCCCAGTGAGGTTTGGGGTCATTTTTTCATGCACAGCTCTCTTAAGGTCCCACTAACAGCCATGGCACCGTCACGATTCTTTTCTGGTTCGGCTGCTCTGTTGTACATTTGCTGCTGTGCATCAGTATCCTGTTGCATGGCATTTCAGCAAAGCTTTAGCTGTAGCACAGATGGCCTCACATTTGGGATGGTAGGAGTTCATGGCCAGTGCAGTGACTGCAAGGTTCCCAGGTCCTGTGGCAGCCAAGCAAACATGGATTATAAGTGACCATCAAGTACAAAGCCACGCATGACTCAGTGAATCAGAAGATTTAGCAGATGCTTCATGTTGTAGCTGCAACATTTTGAAGGATGTCTATCTGAATCTGTTCCTCTGACCTGGAGATAAGAGCAGCGTGTCAGTCATAAATGCAGCACTTCTGTCAGAACGAGCGTTTCTTAAAAATGGGTGTAAGGACAGGATGTTGTAAGTCACTTGATGACAAATATAATATGTGTTTTGATTGGTGTCACTTCCCGCACCTGTTTTACTCGTACCGCGTTTTTCCTTTTTACTAACGAAGCTATCCACCTTCCCATCATCATCATCATCATCATCATCAGTTAAGGTCACACAAGCACACCGTCTCTCTCATACAGTACCATCTGTTAGGGCGCGTAGGTCGTAGGTCGCAGCTACAACTATTGTGTAGGTGGACCAAAACCTTGCCCACGTGTTCGCATACTGTTGTTAGTCATCATATTTGTGAGTGATTTCGTGTGTGTGTGTGTGTGTGTGTGTGTGTGTGTGTGTGTGTGTGTGAGAGATCGACGGAGTGAAAGCACGTGTAACGGCACAATATTGATGTGTGGGGGCGAAACCGTGGGGGTGTTTTTGAGAAGAAAGGCCCTTTCTAGTAAAAATCTGTATGTTTCTTTCTGATTATTGGATAAGATATTCGTTATGTGTGCATCTGTGTGTAACACAAATTGCCGTGCTGGCGTGGCGCTCTTCCACCCGGATGACCCTGGCCTGCCCTCTCATTTTTGCAGCGACTTCCTTTCATGTTCTTCTTTCATCGTCCCTCCTTACCAGAAGTCTAAACGAAACGCACAAGTCGGCACTGTGACTCAGTTTCGGTCATTGTTGTATTTGATACGCAATGCAAAGCGAGCCACAGAGTTGTCTGATAGTGTGCCAAAATCAGTGTGGTCACTTTCCTCTACAGACACAGGAAGACCACGAGTCCAGCTTAGAAGATTTTCTTGTATTAAAATAATCACAGCTGCCTTAAATGACTGCTGTAACTCAGTTGAGATTTGGGGATGAAGGCACTGATCCTGAAGGAGGTTATTAGGCTATGTAAAGTTACAGCTTTGAAATGTGTCCCCCTGTCAGGTTTCCTCTGTGATTTTCAGATTGCGTAATCTCTTCCTGCTGTCCTCATTCATCACTTTCTCTCTCAGCAGCGAGTGGAACTCCCCTGACTTTGCATTTTAAGCTCTGACCACAAGCTGAGATGTTGTGCAGCGTCCGTGTGCACTCTCCGCCTCGCACATCTGTGCATGCGAGATGCAGCAGACGATGAGTTTATCGGCGGCTTCGAGTTTAAGGAGCGATGTTGTGAAATCTGGTGGACACAGCGCTTTTTACAGTTTGGCATTAGCACCATTATAAGATGAATTCAGGTGAGACGCTCGAGTCTCAGCGACATCAAATTTCACAGTGAAAAATTTCCACTGCATTTGACAATTCTCGTGTTTTAAGGACGAGAGATTCTCTGTACTCGCTGTCTAAAGTCATTACAACGAAAGCTCAGTCGCCAGTGTCATCGTGTCGATGTTAAAAATAGTGCTCTCCTTCTTCCTTTTTGGCAGAGTGTGTACAGCCAGATGTAGTTGCACTTTCTACCTTTAGCTTATTGCATCATTATTTTATCCATATCGATCATCATTTTTCTCTTTATGTCTCTGTCAGACCTGTGTCACTTTGCCTGATTCCTGTAAAACTCTGTATGAGCATGTATGAAGAGTGCTGATGCTCGCTGGTCATCTCTGCTTCACTACAGCACATGTAGACTAGATTTCTGAACGAGATAGTAACTCAAGGGAAGCAGACAAACCCAGAATTCACATGATGGGGGAAAGGATGAACAGAAGCTTCATTCATGAAGCAGCATTTAATTATTTCCTCAAAAACATCAGCTGTCCAAAACAGAAATCTGTACTTCTACTTTTTTTCCCCATTTCATCATTTATTAGCGGTCCTTTTACTTGTACACTCAGTTCTCAGTAAAAAAAAAAAAAAGGGGAACTTGTGACCGTCCTCTTTTTGTTTTTACTGCTAACTATATCAAACAGAAGCCTTATGTACCACTGCTGTTTTTCAGTTTATCACTAAGATTTGAACGTTTCCTCTGAAAATAACCGAGATCTCCCCCAAATGTAAAAATACGTTGAAGGGCTACCACCGTCAGAAGAGCTGACGTGTGTGCCGTTTCTCCTGAGGTGGTGATTATTGACAGGTTTTGAGGTGTACAGATGACGCAGAATTAGATTTGACTCATAAACCTGAGACCACTGAACAAAGTGCCAGAAAGGCCAAATATTTAAAAATACCTCGGTGGCTGATAAGATTTTGGGGTCTGTGGATTTTAGCAAGAGAGGCCAACTTCCTGCTCGCTGAGGCCTGCTGCAGTCAGGGAGTTTCTCATGTCTGCTGCTGTGTGCTGTTTCTGTTGTTCTGCGGTTTTCTGCATCCTAGCGACCAGTGCTGTATTACAGCTATCTGACGTGCGCATGTGGAGGTCGTGCACGTCATCGCCAACGATCTGGGTCAGCTGATGGTGCGACCTGCATCATGTATATGTTTGTGTTTATTAGCTCAATGAATTCCCAGGCTTGCAGTGACTTCTTTTGCCCATACATCATTTGAAATGCATTTACGTGTGTTTAGCATTTGTGGTGACTGCCTTATTTGCTCATTCTGTTTTGCTTCGGGGGTTTTGTTTCCAAGGTTTCCATTCCTCGCGTTGACTCAGTCCTGTGTACACGTTCACTCTCTTATTTGATTTGAGTTTCCAAATTCTTTTTACTTCTTCTGCCTCATTTTATACCTCCGTGCCGATCTTTGGTTACTACCCATTTTTGTGGAGAGAAAAGAAAGTTAATATGCAGCACTTCCTCACAAGTGGACACACTTATGGCTCAGCTTTATTACTGTGTCTTGCATCTGTTTTTATGGGTTTTTAGTATTTGTCTTCTCCAATGAACTGTGTCCTCCTGGTTCTTGTCCTCACTTCTGCAGTCATGGCCTTCATCGGTTCTTCTCCTGTCGCGGTATAGCTCTAGCAGTGGAGACATTTTGGAAAAGAGGACACAGGGAAATCACGGTCTTTGTCCCCCAGTGGCGTCAGAAGAGGGATCGACTAACAACAGGTACAACAGGCGCACACAGGCCAGTCTTCAGACATATACTGTATATGAAAATATTTTAACAGTGTCTGTTTGTCCTTCGTTGTCTTGGAGCACCAGCAGGCTTTTGTCTGTTCCCATGTGTCCAGTTTGAATTGAAAGCATTAGATTTATTTACAGTTCGTTCACTTACTTGTGATAAATCAAATACATACATGAACATCATAAAACCCCAGATCACAAAGATTTAAACGGGTTACTTTGGTAGAAACACAAACATTTTTTCTGAATCAGTTCTTGCTGAAACTGTACCTGAAGCTCGTATCACCAGCAGTACTTGTGGATCAGCTGTTTCGGTTCTCGCCTTAAACGTCGTTGCGATGCGGGAACCAGACAAACCTGTTTAGTGAATGTGTGTGTTCACTGTGTTGTCATTGTTTTTACTGACACGCCGCTGGTGGTGTTTCCTTGCAGAGCAACATTTTCTCAGCCAGCTAGAGGACCTGAGGCTGCTCTCCTTCACACCCTCCAGGGAAGTCTGTGGCCAGAGGATATCCTCACATGATGACAGGTACACCCTGAAAACACTTCTAAGGACTTGATACACACAGAGACGGGAAGTCAGACCGATGGATAAAGGCCCGACAAGCTCAGCTGTGTTCGCTAACCCTGCTAACCTTCATCTGTACTGTATTTTTCCAACACAAGAGTAAGCTAGCTGACTAGAAGCTGGATGCAGATATATATATAATGACTTTATGATGATGTCCCAGATCATTCATCATAAAACTGATCAGCACCTTCTCCACGTATAATATTGTATTTGGTGTTAAACTTCCTCCTGACTCAGCACTTCAGCACTGTATTCCCCGCCGTGACGTACGACAGCAAAGCTGCCAGTGACCTTTGAACACAGGGAAAATCCTGAGTGCTCCTTTTTTCTCCCTGTCAGGTTCCTGCTCCACCTAGCAGAAAAAACAGACGGGATCATTGTAACCAATGACAACCTAAGGGATTTTGTCGACACCTCGGACACCTGGCGTAGGATCATTCAAGAGAGGTGATTGTATGTTATGTCAGTGAGTCATTGGCTTACATGTTGCATTACCTCACATCGCGCTGGAAAGTCCACAGAGGCAGCTGACTGGATGACAAATGTTCAAGATTTAAGTTCTATTTAAAACCATTTTATTTACATTTACTACCAATCGCCGAGTCCTTTATAGGAAACTGAGCGCAAACAGCAAATTCATGTTCGTGCAGGAAGCAGAGCGGGCACGGCATTTCTACACGTAACACAAATCAAAGCTCAGTTTTTGTGTGACTAATGATGAGTAATACATTTTTATTACTCCTTGATGAACATTTCATGTTGCTACATCAGTTAAAGCAGCCTATTTAAGTTGTTGGGGCTCAATTATTGCTCTTTGAACACTCATATTCTGTCCTTCACACATTTTCGCAGGAGGACCGTTGAAGGAGTATTGAGGAAAATAAATATGTTTGTGGTTGTTGCAGATATTCAGGTAGCCAAAAAACAGTGTGTTTCAGTAAATCAGTATATTAACTAAACACCAGTATATGAACTATTCATGCTCTGCTGTATCTGCAGAGAGTCCTGTAAACAACTCAGACGTACTTAAATACAGAAATTGGTGTCAGCGCACGCACGCACGCAACATACAGTCACGGCTATAATAAAATAAAAGTTAAATGATAAAATTGTAGCAATCAAAGCTTTATATACATCAGTGATCACACTGAAAGTAGCTATGTAATACTGTCCGTGACCTCTGTCATACGGCGCTCCCCCGTGTGAAGGGCTACACGTCGACTTCAGTATCTGTGTGTCAGACTGTGTCGCCCTCTGCTGGTCGGTGTCTCTGATGACGACCCCCTTTGTACAGGAAACCACTGTGTGAGACGGGTTTGATGCCATCCAGCGCTGCTGTCATGGGTTAATTCCTGGTTGTGACTGCTTGCACAAACAGCGCCCCCCACACACACACACACAGACACACACACACACACACACACACACACACAAACTCTGTTTATCTCACAGTGTGTTCAGGCTGACCAGTTCAGTCTTCACCAAGGGCAAAATTCTCAGCTTACAATTCCACGACAACATTCTCACATGAAACCATGAAGTATTTTTATTAGTGTTGGTGCTGCGTTGGCATTTGCTTAATTTTTTTTTTTTTTCAAACTGATTTAATTAACAGATAAAAGCTGTACATGCTGTAAAACGTCACTTACTCAACCCAGATGTCTAATTTCCACATACCTGGAAAATACTGTGACTCAGTGTGGCATAATTCTTAAAACAACAAAACTCTAATGAACATTTTTTAAATAATTTTTATAACTTTTTTTATTGGGGGGAAAAACATCCAAAATATGTTGTTACTCTAGCACACATTTGTACCAAAATCAGTAGGCCTTCATGGAAAACGCTACTAATTTGTCAGCAAAGATATCAGGTCATTTCTAGGAAGGTATGAGGAAATTAGCTGCACACAAAGAAACATAAAGTGTTTGTTCCTTTGTACTCACAGTTGTGCACCGCCTGGATCTCCTGGTGTACTGATGATCTTATCTGAACTCCAGAGTACTTCACAGCTTTTGTAGTGAAGTTAAAATTCCAAGAGTAAAATGTAGTCATTAGAAATCATTAGTAATCCAGCACGTTAACAGTAAGAATTTGTTACAAGCTGCACTAAAACAGCACACTGTAGAGTTTAAGAACCGATGGTAAAGCTTCATCGGGGACTTGGACGTTGCAGTTTGTGAATTTGTCCACTCGTCTTCTTTGACCGGCAGATTGCTTCAGTTTACTTTTGTGGAGGACCACTTCATGATCCCTGACGACCCTCTGGGAAAGAACGGACCTCACCTTGACATCTTCCTCCGTAAAGACAACTGGTGTGTTTTCCCTCAGTGTGTGTCTAAGCATGTGATGAAATACAAATGCTGAGGCCTTCTCGGGGTGTATGCTGTGCACTGCTCACACTCTCTCTTCCTGTCAGGCGAGCTCTGGGCACGCCGCCGCCTCTTAGACCCCCGGACCTCCGGCCTCCCTCGCAGCAGCAGCCGGTTTACGTGCAAGCCGTTCACTCTGCTGCGCGGACCCCCGCCTCCCTGACGGCCCACGCCACCGCGCACTGGCCCCACTCTGGGCCCCCAGAATGGCACCCGCCTCGCCGTTCTCCCTCACCCTCTCCCTCACCTCCGCCCCAGCGGTCACCGGGGGAGACGTCGGAGCTAAAGAGAAAACTGTACGACATCTTCCCCGACCAGAAGCAGCGGATCGACCGCATCCTCAGCGACAACCCGTACATGAGAGACCTGAACGCCCTGTCTGGGTTGCTGCTTGGATAAAAACTGTCAGTTCTGAGGATCAGCAGATGTACACACAGTGCATACACACACAAGGATCTATATACAAATAATTTATTTTACCATCTCTTCCAGCTTGGAGGACTTTTTTTTAATTATTTTTATTTTACATTGAGACTGATCATCAAACTAGCTGCTATTGTTGAAAAGTATTGTTGGGGATGTTTGATCTACTTTCTCTCTCCTTCCTCCTTCACTTTCAGGTTTGGTTGAGGTTGACAGCACTGGTGTTTACGCAGCCAAAATGTTCAAAGTTGCCACATTTGTCAAACAAGAAAAGTCTCTAGGAATGGTGATAAATCATTTCTTCGTTTCTTGACAAGAGTCCAGAGTTTCCATGAATGTGGGACCAGCACTGGGAGAGCTCTCTTTGGACCGCGGCACCAGTTTAGCGCATGGCCGGTTTCCTCTCCTGAACTTTGCTTTCCAACTTCTGACTTCTTATACAGACTCTCAGCTTCTTCTCCATGACTCTGGAGCATTCAGCTTTATGTTGAGACACGAGTGACACTGGCAGGTTTTTGCATGTTTTGAAACTTTCAGCAAAGCATTTTTTTTTTTCTTTTTACACTGTCAAGCAGTACCAGGCTATGAAACCTAATATCGGTTAACGGTTTGTGCAGTTGTGTGCAGTTCAGAGTCGTTCAACATTAACATGGGAAATTTAAAAGAACACTTTGATTTCCTTTGCAGTGCATTCGTTGGAATTACGCGTTAATCAAGACAGCCAGAAATTCAGGAAGCATGATGAGATCAGTAGGATGAAAGCGTTAACAGTGAATAGAAATCCCCAAAAGCAGTAGTTGGTCAGAAGTTACACAGAAATTAATTTCAAAAGCAGGAAATGACATCAAAGCTTGTACTCTGGCAGCTGAGCACATTCAAGAAACGCCCTGAGGCGTGCTCGTGGCCAGCATTTTGAGGCTGTAAAAATGGGCAATATTCACAAGCTGCTTCTCTGAGTGATGATGCGTGTGCATATTCAAGCTGAATTTGAACAACTTATCAAAGCAGCCCTGCCCAACCTTGTCACAATGTTACCCATTTTTAGATGCTTTTCCCCTTCAAAGGTAGAACATTACAAACTGTTTTATTTAATCTCATTGGTGACGTTTTCTTTTCATATAATATTTGTAGAAACTCCCTTCTCCCGGTGTTCTTTCTCAAACCTGCACTTTAGAAATGATCTCTGAAAAACACCTGAATTTGCTGCTCTGACCCTTCAACGTGACGTTTCCTCCCAAGCTGACCTGCTCCAGGTTAAACATCGCTGTCTTTAGGCGACACGTGTCACTTGTCTGACCTTAAATGGAAACAAACACTAAAACAGTTTAGACTCACCCTTTGAAAATCAATTTACAGATCAGAAGTTTGCTCACAAGAAGAAAAAAAAGCGATTGTGCAAAGACGACAGACTTTACGTTACAGATGTACTGCACTGAAGTGGTGTAGTGAGTAAAACCAGGTTTCATTCATGGATGTTCAGAAGGCCTGCAGTGTTTTTGTTTCACCCTCACACACCCGGAGAATGTGGCTGCAGCTGGCATGTTTCACGTGCGTCTGATTTTGTACCATCCAAACACGTCATCTTGTGAGAAAAGAATCTCTGCACAAAAACTTTACAAGGTGTCAAAAATAACTTTTGTTAGTACTTGCTATGTTGTTATTGTAAGGATTACTGAAGGATTTCTTTTCTCTTGTATTATAATTCTTTTGTGTATATGATTTCATTTTTGTAAATATGCACATTTTTGGCTACAGTGCACATATGGTTCTATGTATGTGGAAGCAGAATAAAATGCAGCGTTCTCCATAAACGGTGGGCAAACTCTACCCCTTTGTTGTTCATCACGGGTTACATGTCGTCTCATGAAGCAAACAGCATACTGACTGCTTACTTTAGATGTCTTAATATTGTACAAGAAGGCTCAGCGGGCGTTTTTGAGATGGCGCTGCTGTTCGTTTCCGGCTGATAACGGAGCTAAACTTAGGTTTAAGTTAAAAATATTTTGGTTAAAACAAGTAACTGAAATGATGATATTTACTTACTAACTAAAATAAAATAAAAATGAGAAACCTGTTAAAGCAACCACCCTGAGGAGGCACTGGTTCTGTTGTTGTTGAGACTGGGATGTCTCCATGACAAATGTGTTCACTGAAGACTTCAATAGGTATACCAGTTCTGCTTATTGTTAATACAAATATCTTAGTCAGCCAATCACATGGCAGCAACTCAGTGCTTTTAGGTACAGTCAGGATGACCTGCTGAAGTTCAAACTGAGCATGAGAATGGGGAAGACGCGTGATTTTAAGCTGCTTCGCAGCATGGTTGTTGGTGCTAGACCGCCTGGTCTTCATGTTTCACAAACTGCTGGGATTTTTCCACAGAACCGTCTCTGCGTGTCACAGAGAATAGTCAGAAAGAAGAGGAAATCTGCAGTCAGCAGCAGTTCTCTGGGTTGATGCCAGAGGTGAGAAGAGAATATCCAGACCGCTTAGGTATTGAAAAAAAAAAAGTGCTTCAAGCTGATAGCAAGGCAACAGCCGTGCACATAACAACTCATTACACCCAAGACATGCTATAGAGGGCAACAGCAGGACAACATCACACAGGGTGCCACTCTTGTCAACTAAGAACAGGAAACTGATGAGACGCACAGGCCAGTTCTGCCTTGTATCAGTGGTTCAGGTGTAATTCTTCTTCTTTTGGCTGCTCACTTTAGGAGTTGTCACGTCACAAACCTTCTCCTAGTATCATTTTCTGGCTCAGGAGATGGAGTGGGTCGTCTACCAATTGGAAAGTCAGTGATGTGCTCGCCATCTTCTCCAGTCTGTCAAGATACTGAATCCTGAGTTGCCCCTGAGTGTGAGTGTGTGTTTCTGGGCATGCTCCTGATGGTGGATGGTGTTCGGAGTTATTCCCTCCCAGAGCTGGATCAGAGCATCAGTGAGCTCCTACAGAGTCTGTATGCTATTTGACAGCATCCATTGCACCAATAGCTTGTGCTCCTGCAGCTGCACAGAACTATTCCTGTTTCTTGCTGCCTGTCTGACCTCAAAGGCTGCCCTACAAACGCACTTAACAATGAGAAACTAAGGAGGCCCCAGATGCATTAAGGGCAGTACCACAGGTATGTACTAGAACTCCTTTTTTTTTTTAACGCCACCGCTTATTTGTTTAAGTATTTGAACTGAATGAATGAAAAGCTCCCTGTATGCAGATCACTTTTTTTAATGCAGCAGTAGATTTTGTGCAAATGTTTTTGCATTAAATGGCATTGAGTCTGAAGATCTTGCATTGAGTCATCTGACTTCAGTAATGCATGCATTCATGGTGAAGGGTCTGGAAAAGTGCGAATTTGTCCAGCTATCCATAATTATAAAGCACATCAGTGCATATATGTTAAAACATGTTACCTGAGCCCACTCACTGTCATGATCTGCATTGCCTCCATTGTCTGGCACAAACAGTGTCAGTGTCAGGCAGCACGTCTCAGTGTTTGCTGCAAGCTGTGCATTTCCCCCCTCCTCTGGCTAACATCTGTCACAGCTGGTTTACTCCCAGGGGAACACAGTGATACCTGCCTGGGGTGCAGACATGTCTTAGAGGGCTTTCACACAGACTGTCCGTCTCTCCTCCAGTGAGTCTTAACTTTTTGTTTCTTCACTGAATGCTTCACTAACTGAACATTGTTGTAGACATCAACACTTCCAGCTGTTTTCTGACACCCACTCGTAATGCTTCTATAACTGTAAAAATAAATGGACTAGTTTACTATTGGTTTGAACATCATTACAGATCATGTCCCACTTCGTTTTGCATCTTAAATTAGCTCTTTCATTTAACAGCTGCGTTATTTTTCTTTGCTTAACCATTTATCTGATTCAGCATCGTGGGGGCGACCCAGCTAACCCCTGTAACATGGTGCTGCCAAGGCTGTTATCTGCATTTCTTAAGTGGCCTACTTTTTCTAGAGTATTGCTTCAGTACCCTCACCATGCCTGGCGACCAGCAGTTTATAAGACTGCTCACTCCCTCTTCAGTCAGCAGCTGTCCCGCTCTACGACCAGTCCTAACAGTTACCCGTGTTGACAGCATAGATACAGACGTTGTATTTTATGTTGTTCACGTAAACAGATTCCACATAGATCTGAAAAGTTTTTAAATGAACCGACTGTCAGGGAGATCAGCTTTTTCCTATTACAGTGAATTTTGTTCTAGTTCACGAGCCCCATCACCTTTGATATTTTGGTTAGCATTTGATCTTCTCCTAATCATACTTCCAGTTTTGTTTTAAATGTTTTGTCTTTTAACAACAACCTGGAAAAGAAAATGAAAGCTTCTGAAATGCTGATAAATGAAGGTTTCTAACAGGAAGACCAACAAGGTCAAACAGGAGGCGCAGCCGCCGAGCTGGATATGCGAGATGTTTCCTTGCATTCATTTCTGTGCTTGGCAAAAACTGTGAGGTACCTTCAGTTTTTACAGTCATTGTGTCGAATCCAAAAGCCTCAGAGAAGAAATGAAGAAAAAGCACCAAGTATGAAAAAGATAGATTTATTTAATGACAAATTAAAACAGAAGTGGAGGACTTCAGGGAGAGCAGCAACATTACTGAGACTCCACATGAGGAGAAATGGAGAGATGATTGGCTTGAACTCCCTCCATCCTTGAACAAAAAGAAAGGGCTCGAGGGGGAAGACTTACCACACAAACAAGAGGACCGCGGGACAAATAA
>VVHJ01033451.1:0-18279 GCA_015107715.1 Tylochromis polylepis | reverse complement strand
AAAAACCCACTAATTCTGACAAACTCCAAGAAGTGATTATGACAGAATGGGTTGCTATCAGTCAGGATTTGGCCCAGAAGTTGATTGAGAGCATGCCCAGTCGAATTGCAGAGGTCCTGAAAAAGAAGGGCCAACACTGCAAATACTGACTCTTTGCATAAATGTCATGTAATTGTCGATAAAAGCCTTTGAAACGTATGAAGTGCTTGTTATTGTATTTCAGTACATCACAGAAACAACTGACACAAAGATCTAAAAGCAGTTTTGCAGCAAACTTTGTGAAAACTAATATTTGTGTCATTCTCAAAACTTTTGGCCGCGACTGTATAGCAGATGAACAGCATCTGAAAGTGATGTCCTTAAGAAATAGAAAAAATCAGTGACAACAGGTCCTATCTAGAGAGTCTCAAGCCATCTGTAAAATGCGGTGGATGCTCTGTTATGAAACAAAAAGGCAGCCAACATCCAGAGAAGAGATTTGAATGTCCTTCAAGAAGACTGGAGAACTATTCCTGAACATGACTTAAAAAAATTAGAAGGAAGCTTGCATAAGAGAGTTCAGGCTTTGTTGAAGAATAAAGGTAGTGATACTAAATATTAACTTTCTATAAAGTTTAAACAATAACGTTGATAGATCTTAATAAATATTGCAACAATTATTGGATGTACTGTTTTTAAGGTAGATAGAAAACATTAAAAATGTAAAACATTTACTGCCCAGTATACATGGCTTTTCAAAACAGTCACACCTCCTACATTGTTTCGTACAGATTATTAATAATACAGATTATTGTGAAATGTCCCTGCAGAAAGTATCGTGGGCCTGCTAGCATGGCTGTAGATGTCTCTTGCAATTGTCTTAATTTCCTTGTGGTATTGAGGGACATGTAAAACTTATGTAAGCGGCTTAAATTAGCCCTGAATCTATTTTTTCCTGATGCTTCTATCATGTCTTTTTATTTTAATCATAATGCTTTGGTTTGTATCTTACTCACACACGATGCAGCTTTTGTGCTTTAGGACAATGCCCTTGTTGCCGTTCTGTTTTATGCATCTTTTCTTTGGTTTATGTTGTGAATCAAGCCTAAGCAACTAACAAGCTTATTGCCCATTAAGCACCCCAACACCCAAGCAATATGCCATCACAAGACTCCATTGTCGTAGTAGGGATCAAACTAAAGATCTGAATATCTAAATCGTTATAGGTTTATTTTGGTGTATATAACAGTTTCCAGCCACTTTCATGCAGCAATCCCCACGGCGAATAGCAGCATACAAAGAACACAAACACAAGCGGACCAGTTGAACTGGCCAGTAATCACGTCGTACCCCTCCCTGCAGCCTTGTGTCACAGCCTTTAATTAGCCCAGAAATCCAGCCGTGTTCACTGTTGATCCCTTGCTACATTTCACAGGGATTAGTTTCCCGTTGCAGTCCTTTATGTAACCCATCACATCACTGGCCATTGCAAATTAGCCTAGGGAAGTACTAGTGTGCGGTATTAGTCGAGTCAGTGAATACTATATGGTGTGCAAACATATGCCCTATTCTCCTTTAACCCCTCATCATCCTTCGTTGTTCAAAGCCTCTGCTTGTTTCTTTAGCTCCCGGGACTACTCAGCTGCCTTGCAGGAAAGCTCATAGAAAGGCATTATTAACACCCTCCTCCCAGAAACCAGAGATTAGGCAACATACTTCTATCGTATGAATTCTAGTAACTGTGTGTATGTCTGTGCGTGCATGTTTAGATGGTGGGTTTTTTGGAAATAAGTGTACACTAAACACCACTGGAAGTGTTGCTTCTTTGCTATATATATATATATATATATATATAATGTGTAAAATGTTTCATGTACAGTAAATGACAGTATTTGTCTTAAAAGATGGGTTAGTCTTGCGTGACAGTTGTGAGCAACAAATCAGTGTGTTACCCAATCTGGATAGAAATGTATTAGCAGAGTACATACTGCCGTAGTACTGTATGTGAACTCCTGGGTAATAATGCCAAGAAATTTGAAAAAATGAAACAGTGCAAACAAGGCCAGGGCCATTTTGATATTTGTCAGAGATTTTAAATTTTCCATTCATAAAATGTATCGGCTGACGTGAACCGAATAAATCGCTGGAGTTGAGTAATATCTCTTTTTATAAGACTGTCATTGGCAATTTTAAAATATAATAAAAGAAAAACATCCTGTGCACACACGAGTACTGGACCTCTGAAATTGTTAAAGTCTCAGTTATACTAAAAGAACTCATTTTGTTTAGCATAAAAAAGGGGCACTGAATATCAGCATGGGCACAGGGCAGCTGTGGCTCTCGTGGTTCAGCGGGTTGTCCACCAATCACAGCCCCAAGTATGGCTGAATAGGTGAATGAGAAACACATCATGAAGACTGCTGTGGTAAAAATGTGCCATTTAAGTGCACAGTGTAGGGCCTTTTTGGGGCTGTTTGCCATCATGGTATCAAGTTCAAGGATAACATTACAGGAAAAAATTTGATAAAGTTTAAAACTGGATGACACAACAGAAAAGATGGACTCTAAAGAAATCCTCAAGAATATTGTGCAGATCTGATCCACAGATAACTACATGCTGTATTTGTATGTGAAGAGAAAACATTCAGTCATTGTAGAAAGCCAGTAAAACATACTAAAGAGCTCCAGTGATGCTTCTGTGTCCTCCAGAAACCCGAGGCTTTTCATTTCCTGACTCATGCTGTGAAGAGGAAATGGGACATGGGTTTTTAGTCAAACTGTCCCATTTCCACAAATCAATAACATTAGCATATCGTACATAGGCTACAGCAGTGTCATTTGGTCAGCCTTCTGCTCATGTCATTTTTTTTAAATTCATCCAACAGAACAGCACTGGCTACGAAAAAGAAAAGGACATCATCTCTGTTGTAAGCTTCTCACTTATTTGCATGTTCGTCTGTTTCATTGTGCCTTGGAGTAATTTCACCTGTTTTGCTTTCCTTTGTTTTACTATGAAGTAAATGGGATATTCTAAATGGCATGCTATACGTCGTGTGTTTCTTTCTTCAGTGCCGTCAGTTGGTGGCGGTTTGTGACGAGATCCTGAACTGCAGCCCCGAAGCGCTCCTCAATCACACCGCTCAGCTGGAGAGTGTCGAACTGATACCCGTGGCACCTGGTGATCAGCTGGTAAAGCCATCTTTTGCTTCATAACTTTATAATTTTTGCCTTCGTTGAATTTAGAACTCCTAAGAAGACATTAAATTCAGTTATTTATACTCATTCTTTAATTTAAACCTCGCTTGCCAAGGTTGTTCCTCTGGTCCACTTTCCTGATCACTCTTGTCTCCTACTTTTCAAACCTCATCTGTGCATCATCGTCTTGTTTCTCTCCGTTTTTCTTCATTTCACTTTTTTGTCTTACTTTTTTCTCGGTGTTTTATTTTCAGTATTCATTTCCTGTCTTCATCATTGCCCGGTGGTTTCCATCATCATCACCACTTCTTTCATCTAACTCAAGGTTCTCCTTGTACCTGTTCACACTTTGCGATTTGCGAGAACCCTTATCTTAGGTTTAGCTGTTCTCAGTTGAGTGCTCTTTGTGCTGTTTCTCCTCTTTTTTCCTCCAAGTCAGTACATCAAGTAGTAAAATTACAGCTCTCATCTTTGTTTGTGATTTACGTAATCTTGTGTCCCTTTAGTTTCATTTTAATCCGTACAAAGAAATGCGTTTAACCAATTTCCTTCCCGTTTGTGATTTGTGCTTAGCAGCAAGCGTCAAAAACTGATTGTCCTTGGCGAAAGGAAATTGATTGGAGCACGTCAGCAATAATGCTTTCTGCCTGTCGACAGATTAAGAGAAAGCAAGGGAAGTGAGGGACAGGAAGAATTATGATTTAAGCAGTTTCAGTGTAGCCAGCATGACGTATACTCACTCAAGTCATGACGGGCGCACGAGTACAAAATACAAAAAAATAAATTCTCAAATTCACATTTCTGTCAGTCACAAAGGAGATAAGGTGAGAGCAAGTCATGAGTTACGAAGTGAAGATAAAAAGTAGATGCGCAAAAGCATTTCAAGTGGGGATTGTTTGTCAAAAATGTGTGTGATGCAGTTGCAGTACATGACTAAGAGAAAGTGACTCAGTCTGGCTCCTTGAATGAATGAAAATAAATGAAAACATTTATTAAACATTACAATGAAGCTGTTTGCAGCTACAGTGACATTTTCATTGATTATAAAGGCAGGTAATTACAGCTGTGTTTTGCAATTCTCTCTTTCATTATACTTTATTCATCGCTCTCATCTACACTTGGAGTGTATTTACTGACAACTACAGTGGGTTTAATTATTAAATGTATCTATAAAATTAATAATTTGATTTATTGATGGGGTGGTTGGGACTCAGGAGGTAGCACAGGTCGTCTAATCAGAAGGTCAGTGATTTGATTCCTTGCTTTTCCAGCCTGCAAGATACTGAACCAAGAATTTTCCCATATGCATCCATGTGAGTGTGTGAGTGTCAGGTTCAAAGTGCTTGGGCATTTAAAAAAAAAAAAAGCACTTGTATGATGTATGTATGTGTACCTGAATAGGTGAATGAGGCTTGCAGTAAGAAATCTCAAACTGAGTAGAAGCACCAATCCATTTGCCTTTTAATTATTAAATGACTTTTGAGCTTTTTAGTCAAAAATGGATTAACTCCATTCATGTTTCCATAGTTTCTGTCGTGATAAGTATTTATTATGTGATCAGGGCTTTCTGGAATGCAATTATTTGTCTCTCCCTACACCCATTATATTAAAATGATCAGTCAGAGCAGGATGACAGGTGGAGGCTGACACCAATATCTCTACGTACATGATCTGGTAATGACAGTAACAAGACGCAGTAAATTTATCTGTCCATTATGGTGAATCATTCTGATTCAGCAATGTGCAAAACTGACATTCTGTGTGGCGAAGTTCATAAATTTATCACTCAGAAACATACATAACATTTTTCTTTTTTTCTTTTCTTTCAGGGCATCGAGATAACATCCACCAACTCCAGCAACCACTACGTGACTGGAACTGCCGCTGAGGTCAGACTCTTGCATTTATTTTTCTTTCCTCATTGTTGACTCAGCCATCAAACCACACACCGTTAACCATCACTGCCTCAACAGTGTTTGTAAGCAAGCCACTTACCATGAATTTCAAACCAACCTGTCAACAGTCTGTCTCTTTACAAGAGCCCCGTGCAGATTCTTTACAATGCCTCTATAGTTCTTAACCAGCTCTGTTAAAATGTACTCTGATATATATGTACTCACTGATTGGCTAGAACTGCAGGAAAATCTAGCAGATGTGATTTATTGCTTTAAAGGGATTGTTATGTTAGCATCATGTTATGCTCAGCTCTGTCACATACTTTTGCAGGAGCTGACACTTTCATGCTCATTTACACTTCTTCTATCAGGTTTTGTTCTGCTTAGGACAGGCATAGCACTATTCTGTCTGAGTTTCTTATCTAGAAGGAACTGGAAGTATATTTCCAATTGTGAAAAGCAAAAATAAAAAGCGAGCATCATCTGCTTTCTTGTTTTTGAGTCTTTTTCAAAAATCAACTTTTATCTGATTTCATGGCACTAAAACATCCTCTGTCCTTTTTTTTTAAGTCACATGCAGAATCTGCTAAATCATCCTATCCTCTCATCTGCACATTTAAAGTATAAAATTAAGATTTTCATCAATTTATTGTGGAAACATTAGTTCTCTACCAGGCAGAAATCCCTTTGGAAGTACTTTGTGTGAGGTATTATTTTGAGCTGCTGGCTGATCTTTCCTAGCTTCACTGTCGCTGAAACTGACACCATTATCAGTCCTCGTGCTGTAAATACTGGCATACTGTTTATTTTTAAATCTCTAAAAGGCTGCTTGTTCCAATCGTAAGTAAGATTGGATGTAAACAAGTTTATAACACATTGTGACTCACAGGATTCTTCTATGTATGTCAGAAATAGTTGTCATCTCCCATTTATTCAGTTAAATACCTGCTGTAGCTGAGTGTGAAATGGGACACAACAACAGGGAGGTCTGGTGTATGTGGTGCATTACATTACAAAAGTGGACTTCATTAGCTTTACTTTGTAATGATTTGGCTTTTGATGTGGATAAAAGCTTCTCTGAGAAAAATGAAATCATCTAATGGATGCGCCACAGATGCATGAATTTCTGAGAAAGCCAAAGATCCCTTGTATCGGGGGCTTGTAAAATGCATGAGGGAGTGTTTATGAGTGAAAATAAGAAGGGCTTGTGAAAGGATGAGGAGGAGAGGTCTCCTGTAGGGCAGAAAGATGAAGATGTTATTTTTCCATGATGTCAACCTCAAAGGCTCCCCTGCTACTAGTAACATTGCTTTGGCTGACGGTTAATAAGAGATATGGCCACCGTCCACAAATACAGATAAACTGCATGAATGTGGGAAGGATCCATGCACTGTCTTGCACAGATAAGGCCTTGGCTTATAATCACAATATCGACCTTCACAGTATCAGCAGACTGTCTACTGTCCAATTTAGTATCAAATTTGCTATATTATGAATGCAGTCACATACAATATTTATAGCTTTTTTCAGTCATAGTGAGAAATGCTTGATTTTTGCACAAATATGATACTGTATGCATTTAATTTATTGGATTATCCACATATAGAGATTTTTGTCTAGTTGTTTCATCCTTAAACATTATTTTATGGTATTTCTTGAACTATTTCCTTACAAACTGATAGCATCATATAGAATGAAATGTACCAGGATAGGAGACCATGAACACAACTTCTGTCTGGTTACTTGAACATAAGTTACAGGATAAACATATATAACCACTTTGCTGTTTTGGTACTCTTCTAATGATGAGGTAAAATAGAAATAAACTACTATTTACAGTACTTTATAGATTGCTTCCAAGGAGCCAGACTAATTTTTTTAAGTGGTTTTGATCAATAGTTCTCCAGGTTTTCTGAAGGTCTTTCAAAGTTACAGTAAACAATAATACACAAGAGCTGGACTGAACATCAGTATCAACGGGTCTTATGGAGTGATAAATGCAAATTTGAAATTTATGGAGAAGATTAGGTGAACAGGTCAACAGTGATTGTATGTCAGAGCCATAATAGTTTTTTTTACATTTTCTAATTAGTTTTTATTATTACACTTTGAGTAAGTTTAGGTTTAGTTTCGATTAGTTTCCAGAGTTGCATTGCTTGTTTCAGCTGAGTTTTTATTGCTTGAAAGTTTTTGTTTTTGTTGAGTTTTTATTACTTTCGATGTTCGTTTTAGCCTTTTATTATATGGAGGACACATGCAGGAGGCACAGTTTAGTTTGTTTGTCAGTGAGTTAGTACAGATATTCTAATAAATGCAAAACCTTTTGAAGTTGACTCTCAATAGCCTCAATAAACATGTCCGTCAGCGCTTCATCAGCTGAGTTATGATAGCAAATTTTATGAGATAAACAAGTACTAAAAGTAAGGCTAGTACCTCTATATTTTTATTTTTTTTTAATATTTAAATTTTCAATTTAATTTTAAAGTTCACAAAATAATTTGTGAAAAGTTAACTAAAACATCCAAAGAAGAGCTTTGAATGTCTTTCAAGAAGACTACTTAAAGAAATTACAAGAACGCCTAAGAGAATTCAGGCTGTGTTGAAGAACTGTAAAACTCAAGACTTTGGCACTATAATGGGTTTTTTTTTCGAAATCCTGTCCTGTCTGGCAGCTTTTTCAATCAGAATTATGATGTGTTCAGCGTTTATCTGTTTATTTCTTCACTTTTATATGTTTTTTAAAGTTATTACATTATATGTGGTATACAGTATGACAATGCCTAAAGCAGGACAGGCAGGAGAGAAAAAACAAAAAAAAGTACACACACTGTATCGCCCCTGTATAATATGTATACTATAATAATATAGTATATAATATAATATAATATAATGTAATACTATATTGTATCTAATCTAACATCCAAACAAAGAAAAGAACTCTCCTGTATCCCTGTGTTGTCTCCTCTCAAAGGCTGAATGAAATTACACAACAAAAAAACATAATAAAGCAAACAATTTTAAGCACCAATTACAAATTTATGCCGCTGTCTATGAAAAACAAATTATGTAATTACTGAAATCTATATTTGGTTTGTTTAAAAGGAGTGTTGATTGTGTTGATTTTCTCTGTTTCTGCAGCCCTCTACTGATGCCCATGTGAACGTCTTGGCTGGTGATGAAGTGATCCAAGTCAATGATCAGATAGTGGTGAGTGATACCGTACATACAGCATTTAAGGGCCTGTTGCTCTGCACTATATATATGTGTGCTCCTGTTAGTCTGAGACAGTTCTCCTCCTGCAAAGGCTGTGAGTGTCTTATACAGTAACCTTCACGGTGAAATAACCATCAGTGTTGCTGCCTCAGGTGGGCTGGAGCAGAGTTAACCTTGTGAAGAAGCTGCGTGAGAATCCCAGTGGAGTGACTCTCGTCTTGAAGAAGATCCCTGGATCAGTGCGACCCAACAACTCAGCCCCGCTCATCTCTACACAGGTCCGGGCTCATTAAAATCCTCCTCCACTCACTTCATCACTTCACAAACTGTACTAACGTTCTTCAAAATAGTCAGTGAATTTAAAAAAGCCCCACTGTATTTACCTTTTTCTATATTATACAATGCTTGTACTTGTACTTTCCACAAAATTTGGAATACAGTCTTCACAAGAAAGCGATGCTAAGGACACTTGTTCATTTTTCCCTTTGAATAACACTTCAAAATCTATAATGATGGTGTCTCAAGCCACTTTCACACTCACACAGTGGCCCTGAATGTCTCTAGACATCAGCGGGAGCTGTATGTGGGAACACAAATGTCCAGCTCAGTTGGATCTAATACTTTTAATGGTCTTTACCCTGCAAGCTCTCTGGTACAAAGTCTGTCTGATGTCTGATTGAGCCTCTGCGAGAAAAGAGAAGGTAATTGTCCTGCGAATGCACAGCCAGTGTGTCACTGTGCCCTGCCTGCTGTACACTCTACCCAGGCGCTAGCTTCACCTAAATGAGACATGAGTATTTCCAGTAGGGAGAATGTGTCTGACCCTGCAATTGGTTTGCTACACGTGAGAAAGCTCAACCTCAGAAAATGTCACGATTTAATTCTCAAAATTAAAGCAGTGAAAATTATGGCAGATATACTATAGATATTTTATGGGGAAAATCACATGTTCATGAGACCTTCCCATTTTTGGAGCAAATCTTCTCAGAAGAGTAGAAAAGGTTTTATATAATCACTGGATGCCAGTATTTGATATGACACATTTTACACCCTCACGGGGACTAGACCATTTTTAAGAAATTACATTTTTCTTCTCTGGATCATGCTCATACTTTTAATCATTTGTGAAGCTAAACAGGAGAAACCTCAAAGGCAGCAATATTCTGCTTTCAACCGTCTGCTGTTTAAGTTCATTTCAGGATAATTACATCCTGGGGTACGACTCGAGCGTTAAATCCTCTCTTAGAAACCTGATTGTTTTATGTCAGGGGGATTCTTTTATGAGAATCCCCTCTTTGATTTCCATTTAACCTCATTTGGGATCTGTTTCCATAAACCCTTTCACACTCTCAGTAGTCACTATGCCAACTGTTGTTTGTCTTTGAACAACACCCTGAATTACACACTGCATCTGATACAAACGCGCACGCACTGTGAGCATTTCACACACCCCTTGTGACCATCACCGTGCTAATCTCAGATCTAGCTGGCGGCATAGGGTGAGAAAAACATTTAAAAGATGTGAATCAGCTGAGTGTATAAACTCCATATTGTCCTCAGACGATGCCCTGCTTTTTTTTCCAAGAGCTTCGCAGGCTGTGTGTGTAGAATTGTGCGCACGCGGTGTGTGTGTTTGTTTGCGTTGTCGTCTCATCCGCTAAGCCACAGAACGCTCAGATGGAGGAGCCGAGGAGAAGGTTGCAATTAGAGTCTACTGTGACATCCAGCTTCTTAACCCTCCGCCGACCCCTAAATGCAAAATAACCTACAAGCAGACAGTTCAACGTGCACACTCACATGCTGTTGTGTTTTCAGAAAGAAGAGGACAAGGAGGAGAAGTCAGAGGAGGAAGAAGAAAAGGACGGGGAAGAGAGTCCACGGCACTCAATCCTCGAAAGAGTGGCAGCATCTGTCAGGTCCTTGTCTTTTAGGTGAGGGCATTCATTCGCTTGTCCTTTAATAAGCTAGAACTTATCATAACTGCTACTTATGTTTAATACTCTAAACCATATACCAGCACCTGGGTTTGTCTCTAAAATAAACATCAAGAAGAAATCCAAGCTCCATTTAAAGTTAGAATAATAGATGTAGATTTCCAAGGGGATGTATGGGGAATCCCACCTGAAGTATAAGCCCTCCCTATTTAGAACACATGCATTTGCCTCCTCAGTAAACATTAAAAAGGAATCGCTTAGAAAAATTACTGTAACATTAGTCAGGAAAGTAACAATGCCTCCCAGACGGGTGGCTCTTTTTCCTTCAGCATTGTTTTTGTTGTGTTTTTTGTCACATTATTGTCTCGCCAAAAACCCTTCCACTGTGTTTTGTGCGATTTAGTTTTTTCCTACTTTCTTTGTGTTTTATTCATCCTAACCACTGTGTTTGGTGTTTTTGATTGTGTTTTCTTACATTGTACTACATTTGAGCTTTCTGGGTCACCACATTATAAAACCTGAGCACGATGATTGAACAGAAAGTAATTTAATTTTTTCTTTAATTATGTCCGATGTCTGATGAGGGGCAGTGGGTTTATTTTACAGCATAACACAATAAAGTCACCACTGCTTAACAAAATTTAAAACACTTTATTAAGGCGTAGTAAGTCAAATTGTAAAGTCCCCAACTGAGGGCATGGGGTCCCAAGAGGATAAAGAATCCAAACTTCTATTGCCAGACATGATGTACATGATTCCTGAAAGCACACAGATATTTTGCACATTTTAAACACGAATATCTGGGCGATTTTTCATATGCGTTAAACTGCTACTTGGGGCCTGGTTTTTCTTTATGGAAAGAAAAAGTTTTGTGCATACACCTGAGGCACAATCCACAAATAGTTTGGCCAACAAGTGAGAATGCTTTGAGAAAGGTACAATTGCATCACCTAAATGCATGAGAACAAGAATGAAAGATAAAAAAAACAAGAATGCAAACAACTTAAAATCTAATTAAAAATGTAAAATTGTAGACAGATGTCTAAAACTGATTTTAAAAAATACAATTGAGTTGCCAAGTGTATAATATTTTTTCAATTTAAATATTCTTTTCCACTTTTTTCAAATAGTCAGTCGCTTTGTTTGCATACATGCATGAGGGAAGCAGTAAGAACAAGCTGAATACTGATCTGGTTACACAGCATTTACTCAGTAGAGCTGAACATCCCTGAAACCCCTTTGACCTTGTTCATCTGCCAGCAGCCGGTAGGTTTCCCATGCACTGCAAATGCCGCAAATTCCACTCCGCACTTGCAACACACAACTGACTGGAAATGAGTAAAAAAGAAGAGATGAGGAGAAAGATGAATAAAGGAGGGAGTTTTGGAAAGATGCAGAAAAAAATTAGGAGAGGGGAGGAAAAAGAGTGATGAAGAGGCAAAGAGGGACAGCGAGAGCTGATGAAGAGCAGGCGGACTCTAGCAAATGGATGGAGTGGGCGGTGATGGTGCCTTGTGGTTGTAAATAATTCTGACACATTCTAATGTACAACAGCTACATTCTAAAGTCATATTTTATCTCTTTAAATGATGCTCTTTAAGGACTTGTAGTTTTGTAATGTGCTGTTAGTGTTTTTCAGCTAGAGGTTTCACTTTATATCAGCAACATGTGGCAACTGTGAATATAAAGTAAGATAAAAATCGGCATTTCTGCGACATGGTTACGTAATTTCCTCGCTGCTTATTGTTTGCTCATTCTTTGTTTTCTGTAAACTGGCGTGGCATTTGGACTTCTAATTTTCTAATACCAGATGCTGTATCAGTGCAACCCAAATGCTTTAACTGATATTTCTATATATTTTGTTACAGACGAGCTGTTCAGGGGCCAGTGGCGCAACAGCAGCCCATGGGACAGGAAGAATCCGAAATACCCTCTGACAAGGAGCTTGAGGAAAATCTGAGCCTTACGTCATATCAAAGCCGACAGGGGGCGCTTTTGTCACCAGGTAAGACAAATTTGCAAGATTTTACTTTTTCTTATAATGTGCTTAATTTTAGTTGCTTTGTATGGTTTCCTTTTCAGAAGGATTTTAAACTGTTGATTAGAACACACAAAGTGTATTATCATGGCATGTTACACTGTATTAGTTTCACTATCATTTGATCTTCTGCACAGAAACTACAATGTAACTGAGGCGCAAAGATGTGGGTTTATTCAGAAACTTCTTTAGAAACTTTGTGTTTCCCAGCAGGGTCCGAGAGCTTGACAGGTTCAAGGCTGTCATTAAATCGCCTGAGAGACCGCTCGCCCTCACCTGTAAGAACCAAACAGGACAGAGCTAGCGTCACTTCCTGCCCTGAGATGGTGGGACACACGGTGAGGGGAAATGGAGAACATTCACTAACAGTTGTTTTTGTTACAATCCAGGCAGTTGATGGTAATTTAATTAAATTATGCTTTTAAACACTGAATGATCTCTGTCTGGTTATCTTTTCAGGGGAACAAGGATGGTAAGAAGACCTCCACAAAAGGTACAATTTTCTTTATCACAGGAATCAGGAATCTGTCAAAATCAGCCCCAAACTGATAACTCTTCTATAAGTTATGGCTTACTTGTGTCTGTAAGACCAGGAGCACAGCAAATCCCCCGCACCAGGCGTGGCAGATGGCCTGGTTGTGCCAAAGGTTTCTTCCTGTTAAAAGGGAGTTTTTCCTTCCCACTGTCACCAACCACTTGCTCACAGAGGGTCATCTGATTACTGGGGTTTTCTCTTTATTATTATAGTTTCTTTAGCTTACAATATAAAGTGCCTTGAGGCGACTGTTGTTGCCATTTGGTGGTGCCATATGAAATGGTCACAGAAAGATAAGCATGTGCAAAACACAACTAAGACTAAATAAAAACAATGAAAAGAAAGCATTGCAAAAGAAAGAAGAGATAAGTAGCAAAGAAGTACATGCCTAAACAGATACAAGAGGCACGATTTAATGATGCTTTAACGAAAAAATCCTGACTGAGGACAATTTATTCCACTTAAAAGCGTGCCTGAAACTTGTCCTGCAAAGGTTACTGGAAAACATGATGGGAACAGTATGTAAGGTTAAGCAGTTATTGGGCTGTGAAACACAGTTTCAAATGTGAGAAGCGATGTGAGTTTGTTGGAAGCTTTATGGATGATACTAAGTCAACTCAGTTGTGTGATACAGAGATTAAGAGGGTTCAGTTGCTGTGGCAATAATGTAGCAGTAAAGAACAATAAATGAATTTAGTGATAGGGTTCTGTTTTTACACTAATTAATTTACATATGCATGATCAGAAAACTGTATCCCATGTAATGTCTGGGCAACACCAACACTAGTCTACTTCCTTAAATAAATAAAGTGAAAGTGCTTGGAATTGCAAGGAGGCATCAAGTCGAATTCCCCCAAAATAAAAACTGCTTCAACTTAAATATCAACTCTTAAATTTCCTGTGCTTTTATACTTCCTGGAATAGTTTGACAAAAAGGATCTAATACTGCAGACATCGCAAAAGTCAGATTGTAAAAAAGCCAAGAAATCCCCCAAAATTGAGTTCACTCATCATGATCCTTATGTCCCTTCTCTTCCTTTTTTGTCTTTCAGGAAAGACAACAGCTATGAGCCGGCGTCGTGTATCCTGCCGTGATTTGAGTCATCCCGACTGTGATGGCTGGCTCTGGAAGAAGAGAAAGGAGAGCAGTGTCTTCATTGCGCAGAAGTGGCAACGCTTCTGGTTCGTGCTCAAAGGGCCTCACATTTACTGGTACAAGAGTCAACAGGTGAGCAAAAAATCAAGAAAAAAGTAGTTATTGCTGTTAGTTCATATAATACCTGTAAGTATATTCATATATGACTGCATATTATTTTGTTTCTACCTAAAGCACATGGCCTATCTGAGTTAGTGCCACATGCAGTATTGACTATTAAAATATTTTGCATTCATCTAATTGTCAGTATGTCTAATTCTCTTGAATTATATATATATTTTTTTTCAGGAGGAGAAGGCAGAGGGTCTGCTCAATATATCCAGCTATGGCATAGAGAGCGCTGGAGAGCACAAGAGAAAATAGTAAGAGCGAACCAAGTGATGAATGGTGCCATAATGGAAAGCCATTTTAGCCTTATGGTTTAAAACTGCAATTATATTGTGTATGCACAAAGTGGAGCATCTGTCTTATCTAAGAAACTGTGCAATTTCTTAAAGAAAAGGTGTAAAGCAGTCTCATTGGTACTTACAGAAGAGAAATCAAATAAGAATTTCTCAAGTGAATATGTGTTTCTGCATGTTTAGGTCTTCATGTTTGTGACCCACCCCCTTCTCTCTGCTTTTTCCTTGCCAGCGTATTCCAAATGTGCCACCCGAAATTTCAGAACTTCATTTTCGCTGCGGATAATGTCAATGACATGAGCAAGTAAGTTCATATTGTATAATGATATAATAATGTCACAATCAGCTGGTTGTGTGGGGCACTAGCTCTAACACAATGCAGTCATTCATTCATCTTTTGCTAACAGTCTGTATTAGAGGTGTTAAAGCTGTAACAGGTGGTGGTGTTCACTGCCCCCTGCTGGCTACTTTTTTCAGGCTCTTCTAGTGAGACATAGTTATCATAGTATCATAGACATAGTTAGTGTTTAAAGATGTTATACCCTTATCCTAAACATACTCTCACTAGACACTTTATTAGGTGCTGCAGATTAGTACCAGGTTGGACTCCCTTTTACCTTCAGATCTGCTTTAATTCTTCATGGCACATATTCAACAAGGTGCTTTCCTCTGAGGATTTTGGTCCATATTGATAGTTATTGTTTGACAATCTCCCATTCGATCACATCCCAAAGGTGCTCTATTGGGAGCAGGTGACTGTGGAGGCCCTTTGAGTGCTGTGAACTCACTGTCATGTTCAGAAAAACCGTCAACCGTTATTTGAGAATTGTGACTTTGTGTGTTACTGGAAGCAGCCATCAGAAGATGAATACACTGTAGTCATAGAGGGATGGATATGGTCAGCAACAATGCTCAGGTAGGCTGTGGTGTAAAAACAAGGCTTAGAATTTTCTGCTGCTGTAGCTCATCTGCTTCAAGGCTCAACATGCTGTCTGTTCAGAGATCATTTTAGTTATTGTTGCCTTCTTGTCAGCCCAAAGCAATCTGGCCGTTCTCCTCTGACCTCTGGTGTCAACAAGGCATTTTCAGCCAGAGAACTGCAGCTCACTGGATATTTTCTTTTTGTCAGACCATTCTCTGTGAACCTTTGAGATATAAGCCCGTCTGGGACCAACAATAATGCCATGGTCAAAGTCACCTAAATACCTTTCTTCCTTATTCTGTTGCTCAGATTGAACTCCAGCAGATCGTCTTGAACACGTCTGTATACCTAAATGCATTGAGATGCTGCCATGTGACTGGTTGATTAGATATTTACATTAACAAGCAGTTGCACAGATGTACTTAATAATAAGGTGTGTGGGTAAATGTGTATGAATATTGCTGACATAGCTTATCCCTTTTTTTCTTCAGATGGATAAACTGTCTGATTACAGCCATACAGAAGCACAAGAAGTTCCACAAAGGCCCAGATAGTGAGGAAGGTGTGGAAACATTTCTCTTGTTTACTCTAAATCACTTAATTGTATGTGCACAATATGCATTTCATGTTTTCCCATATATTTCCTACGGCATTAGCAATAATGCATTGTGATGTGTCCTGCTTGAGCAAATAAATGGTAGATATAATGATATTTTTGCCATCAAAAATAAGAGCAAAAAAGCAAATTGTAGCCTCACAATTATCTAGTAACACAGAGCATTATTGTTAATTACTGTAGCTTTGCCCATATACAAATGACAGTCATGGTGCTTCACATTTGAGGTAATGGCATTACATTGACAGCTGTGTTCATTTTTAAACAGAGTGTTACAGTGAAACTGAATCAGAGAGCGAATCATCTCCTTCATCCCGCAGGAAAAACAAGGTTAGCTCAGAGAGTTACATATTGCACAAATAATCATTAAAGCATGCACATACACATCCAGATTACATTCATGTAATATTTATCTTTATTATGTGTCTCAGAAGGTGCAGTCCAGCACCCTGCCTCTCCCCAAGAATAAGAACAGGGTGCCTTTACCCAGACCTACAACAGAGGGCAGCAAAGGAACAGGTATTTGTTGTGTCACGCTGCCTCTCTTGCTCTCCTGCTCTCTCAGTAATAAAAAAATGTCTTTAATCACAGCGTAATGAGTGTTAATATTTTAAGACTCATTACATTTTAATATTCTCTGAGAGAGTAAATAAGATTAATTGTGTTGTTTACTCACCTTTAATCCTGTTTTGGATAGATAGTTCACAACAACTGTGTGAGTGTGATGTTGCTAACCAATGCCCACTGCCCTGTTTTGTGCTTAAATCTCCTACATTTTTTTCCTGCCTGTTTCCTCACTTCTATTAGAACCTGGTCAGGTAGATGAGATGGGCATGATGCTAAACAATCTAAAGGAAGGGGGAGTTTCCCTGATTGGCCACGAGCAGCCGTTCACACACGACCACTTCAGGAAGTCATTCATTCGGCGCAACAAGAATCCCATCATCAATGAAAAGGCACTCACTCTCCGAGCTCTGCAAAGCACTCTAAAGGTGAGGAAAAAGTCTCATCCACTCTTACCTTTCCTTATGTCTGCATGGAAAGCCATGCGATTCAGCATTAACTCCAGCAACTGATACACAAAGCAGGTAAATTTATCAGTGGGTACATGACAAATGGCTCAGCTGGTGAATTAACCAAGCAACTTAATTATTGAAGGTTGCTCTGGCAGGAGCTATATAACTAAATTAAAAACTCAGCTTTTATTAGTAACTCGCTTTGGCCACAGGGAACATGGACGACATGGGTAGAACCACTCCTATTTAAAACTGCACCGCACTGTTTCCCACAGCTTGAAATTCACTCAATGGTGATGGATGGTGTATATATGACAAATATTCCCTAAATGCCTCAAACCTTCAAACTCAGTACTGCTCTTACTCAGTATTACAGGGGATTTATACTTCTAGTAAGTCTATGCCGTAGGTACATTGTAACTGCAAACCTCTCTGAAATCCTATGCCGTAACCTGATGTGCACCTCCCTGGAAATGTCACTACACATCTCATGTTCCATTTCCTGCTATTTTTTTCACCACAGTTTTTTAATTAACTGGGTGAGAGGATAATAATATAAGGAAAATTAATGATAGCCTCAATATGAGGACTCACAGATGTCAACAAATTCCTGGAGTGGTTAGGGGAAGCAGCATTACTCCCAGTCCCTCGTCTCTTGTTTAGAAACAAAAAGGTTGACCACAACAAACTGTGGGAACCAAGGATGGGAAAAAAGTCCCAGTATTTTATCTGTTTCTATTGTGGCTGGTACTACATGTAAAACTGTCCACATGACCACAAGGTGACTGAGACATAACAGTGTTGGCCACTTATGCGTTGGCAATACAAATATTCACTGCAGAAGTCTAAATCAAAAATCAAATGTCGATGTCAGATGCTGATATAGGAAAAGAACATTACATAGATACGCATACACAGACTCCTTGATTAAGTAAAGTGTTTGTGCATTTTTGAAATAATGAAGTAACTATCTGACTCAGAAAGGTTTTTGTGTTCAGATGGTCAGAAAGTGATGTTTAAATACACTCAACAAAAATATAAACGCAACACCTTTGTTTCTGCTCCCATTTTTCATGAGATGGACTTAAAGATCTAAAATTCATTCCAGATACACAATATTACCATTGCTCTCAAACATTGTTCACAAATCAGTCTCAATGTGTGATAGTGAGCACTTCTGCTTTGCTAAGATAATCCATCCCACCTCACAGGTGTGCCACATCAAGATGCTGATCTGACATCATGAGTAGTGCACAGGTGTACCTTATACTGCCCACAATAAAAGGCCACCCTGGAATGTGCAGTTTTTTGCTTTATTGGGGGTCTGGGGACTCAGAACCGGTCAGTATCTGGTGTGACCACCATTTGCCTCATGCAGT